>CAUYLG010057202.1:0-240335 GCA_963573385.1 Cacajao melanocephalus
TTTCTAGCCTAGCTCAAGGACACACTCTTTCACTAAGTCTTTATTTTTGTCCCATTCCCTAAATGACATGATCTCTCCTGTGTTGAGAATTCCTCTGTCTCGCCATCATTTGAATTCTTTCTAAATCAGGAATCATGTCAGATTCATCTTGGTATAACCTACAGAACCTGGCAGAATGGCTTGCACATGATAGGTTTCAATAAATATTTGATTGAATTAAGTCTCATAAAATTTATTCATATTTATCCATAGAGGGGAAAAGACTATTTGGTGTTTCTCTAATTCTCAATATCATCTTGCAATTCCATTTTATTTCTCACTCTCAGAATGCAAATGTCACTTTACAGTTCCCCAAAGGAAACTAGCTTATTTCACTTTTTGTATTTTTTGCTCTATATCTCCACCTCCTTTCTCTGCCTTTTTTTCCCCCTTTCTCTGCCATTCATTCTTTCTTTCACTTCTCTTCCACTATTTCCTTTCCTGCAGTTTTGCCACAACCCTAAGCAAACTAGTATATCTCTTTAGAACATTTGACATCAGCTCAGATGATTGCAAAAATTTCTTGTAGTTCCATTAAAAGTCAACAGTTTAACAAATTTCACAACTTGAGAATCTGTTATGACAAACTTAACACTTGTCTTCTTGTTAGGCTTTCTTACTTTTAACTCAGGTGTTGTTTTAAAGCTGTATAGAGATCTTTGGGGCACTAGGAAAGAAGAGTGCAGTAATTTATTAGCCAATGAAGCTTCCATCCTGGTGTGAGGGGGTCGGTGTGGTCAAGGGAAGTGTTGAGATTAAGATGCATTTATAGCCACATAGCAAAATTGCAGACTGAGAAAATCTATTGTCTGGATGCTCCAAGGGAGGAATGCTGCCATGTCTCCTTCTTGTTTCCACCATGCCTTTGGGACATATTTTATATTTTTATCACATTGTGTAATAACAATGTTGCCGGTTCCGAAGTTACCATAAGGGATTCTATGTCAGTGTAATGTCCCAGGAATATGAATTAAGTGAGACCTAATTTTGAAAGAACTGTGTATTGCAAAATTTAACTTTGGCTTAGTCTTCAGTTCTAAAAGATGACAGAGGAATAAGGAAAGTAAATGCAGGGGACAGATGGAAATGAAAAGTTAATGCTTGCTAGGGTCTGAATGTTTTTGTCCGCTCAAAATTCATATGTTTAAATACTAACCAAGGTGATGGTATCAGGAAGTGGTCATTTTAGGAGGCTATTAGATCATGGGGGATAAGCCCTCATTAATGGGATTAAATGCCCTTATTTAAAAATACTTCAGAGAGCTAGCTTATCCCTTCTATCACGTGAGGACACAGTGAGAAGGTGCTGTCTGTGAACTGAAAAGTTGGCCCTCAGCAGACACTGAATCCACTGGCTTCTTGATCCTGGACTTCCCGGCCCCTAGAACTGTGAGAAATATATTTCTGTTATTTATAAGCTACTCAGTTAGGACATTTTGTTACAGCAGCCTGAGCAGAGTTAGACAATTCCAATTCCCAAGTAAATTTTTTGAGGCAATTTCCAGATATAATTAGAAATGAATATGGAAATGAGAGAAGCAACAGTGATTTAAGCCATATTTTTCCACAGAAAATACGTGGCAACAACTAGGGTAAAAAATAAAAATAAAAACAGAACAAAAACCCAAATCCCATTCATGTAAAATATTTACCATGTGAATATAAAGTAATGATGAAAATATTTTACCATGATGAAAATAAAGTAATAATAGAACATATCTTTATTGCTGTCAATCACTATTATGTATCATAGTATCATAAATATTACATTATATAATGAAGTACATATTTATATCACTACTATTAGTCAAATTAACCCTCTCTCAGGAATCCATTCTGAGTCATGAGTAGTTGTATTGGTAAATAAATCTCTTAACAATAATGTAGGTAACAAGAAATATCTCCTTTCTTCATACCTCTGTCCTATTATTATTAACCTGTGGGGATATACAATTAGTATACATGACATTGACACAGCGAAGGTACAGGAAACTGGATTTTCTTTGATATATAATCATATTCCCAGTGCTTCAGTTGTTCTGCTAAAGAAACTTTATTTCTTCCACAAAGCATATCATAATATATATTTGTTTCGTAAATCCTCTTACCAGCATTACAAAGCAAGAGACACATATTGTTATTTCTTATATTTGAATATAACCTTCTAGAGGTGGAGAGCCATTTTCAATGTCATACTGACCTGGCTTTGAGGCTTCCATTGTCACTGATTAGCCATGTAACATTGGGCAAGCCCAAATTTCTTCATTCTGGACATTTAGTACCTATCTCAGAGGTTATTGTGAAGAATTAATAAGGATATATGTCCAACACACATGCACAAACACAAACAAACAAACACACTTATAAGGATCCACTGCACATGCACACTTTGGAATAGCTGGCACATTGTAAAAGTATTCATTAAATGTGGCAGGTAGTTTTATTATTACAAAAGCATCTACTTTTTCTTAGTGTTTTCAATGATGCAACCACAGTATTCAGTACCTCCTCCTAGATGCCTGCAATCGAGTACTGGTATCCAACACTTGCGAGCCTGCCATAGATACTGGACCATCTCTATCTTCTGCCTTTTATGAACTCTGCGTGTGCTTGTACTGTAGTCAAGAAGTTGTCAAGAAAGCTACAAACATCCTTGTTCTTGTAATTATATTTAAACAAAGCATCTGGCTGTCAGGGCATTTTCTTTAGCTTTTGTTTTGAAATGAAAAAACCCCAAACACTTAGCAATGCCTGGCATGTAATGAACTCTCAGGAAACATCAGCATCATCACCTTTGATGGCCTGACCTTTAAACTGTAAGGCTCACCCTGAGAAAAGGGAAGATAGAAAAATGAGCAGGCTTTATTTTTAAAAAAATTTTATAACTATTATTTACACAACTATTACACCATTACCATGTTTTTACCGTTTTTTTCTTGACATAATTTAAAATTTCCAGAAGAGTTGCCAGAATAGTACAAAAAATATTCCAGTATAGCCTTGACCAGTCAGCAGCATTTCACCTCTCTCTGTCTCTTGCATTCTCTCTCTGCTTCTCTTTCTATGTCTTTCTCTCGCCCCTCTACTCTTCTGTTTCTTTACATAGATATTTTTTTTTAACATCATACTCCTTTACCCAAAATGCTTTGCCATGATATTTTTCTTGAGAACAAATACATTCTCAGCACAATGATCAAATCCTGTATCAATAAAATAATATTTTCTCTATACTGTACACGTTAAAATACACCAATTACTTCTAAATATATCTTTATAGTGTTAATTTTCCCTGATCCAGGATCCAAGCTAGGCTATGTGTCACATACAGTTTTCTCCTTCATTTACCCCCTATCTAGGATTCATGTCCTTCTGAGAGCTTTGTGATTGCATAGCACAAAATTCTTTTAACGAAAACTTTTTTTTCCCAGTAAAAAGTAAAATATTTTTTGAGATATAATAGATTCTTTACAAGTAACATTTTTATTTTATTACACCAAAAATAAATTTAAAAAAAAGAAACAGAGGGACTTTATTCCCACCTTTCTAGTGACTTTCCTAAGGTTACTTAAGAAAGCCTCTCTGCCGGGTGCAGTGACTCACGCCTGTAATCCTAGCACTTTGGGAGGCTGAGGTGGGTGGATTGCTTGAGCCCAAGGGTTCAAAATCAGTCTGGGTAACATGGCTAGACCCCATCTCTACAAAAACAATACCAAAATTAGCCAGACATAGCAGTGTGTGCCTGCGGGCTGAGATGGGAGGATCACTCGAGCCTGGGACATAGAGGCTACAGCAAGCCAAGATCATGTCACTGCACTCCAGCCTGGGTGACAGAGACAGGTGACCCTCTCTCAGAAAACAAAAACAAAAAGTCATTTATCATGAAAAATCCACAAGGTTGGTCCTATATCGACTTGACCTGTTTTCCAGGGTGGTTTGAATATAAATTGAGTCTCTACTAAGCACCAGTGTGAGATCTGGATTTGACCCTGAAATGGCTTTAAAAAGAAAATTCTAGATAGAACTACATGTTGTATAATTTCATTTGTATAAAGTGTCTAGAGACTGCAAATCTATAGAGACAAAAAGCAGATTAGAGTTTAGTGGTGGGGAGTGGAAACTGGTATTGACTGCAAACAGGCACTGGTGATCTTTTTGGAATGATAAAAGTGTTTTAAAACTTGACTGTGGTAAGAGTTGTGTAATTCTGTAAATTTATTTAAAAATCATTGGATTGTATGCTTAAAACAGGTAATTTTTTTCTATGTAAATTACGCTTAAAAAAAAAAAAAGCCATGGAAATAGGAAGGAAAAAGGGAGGAAGAGAGGGATGGAGGAATAAAAGCCCAGAAAAATTATCTGGCTAGAGAAGTCTTATCCATAAAGTAATTTAGGCAAATTCAAGGAAAGGCCACAGAAGACATGAGTTGCCTGTGACTGCTATCTTACCTGTGATCTATTCTGGGTGATGGGCAAAGCTTAGGAGTTATCTAAACTGTATAGGTATCTAGAAAACCTTTCTTCACTGCCAAATAGAGGAGTGATCTTGTACTATTTGTTTTTCTATATAAAACTCCTACTCTAAATTCATATCAGGAGCACAGGCTCATGAAATCATGATAAAAATGAAAGAAAAGTTGTCCCCACCACTATTTTGAAACTTCTAAAAAAAAAAAAAGGAACCAATGAAAGTTGCTAAACTTGTCTTCCTGACAGGTGTCTGTTTGTATGAATATGGTTGGAAGAAACAGATTGGCACCCACATCAGCATAATGTCTTAATGGTGGTGTGCTGGAAGAAAGAGAATTATGCATGCTTCACTGCAGAAAAACAGCAAATGCTGAGAAGTTTTGATAAACCAATGATCTCAAAATTATTTTGTGATTTTCTTTTTCAAATAAAATTAGGTAAGCTCTTTATCCCTTCACTGAGCTCAATCACCACCTTCTGTAAAAAGCATGAAGAAAACTTCAATGGAGCAACAAGACTGTAACACTGGGGGAAATGATTGATTTCACTTAAACACCATCAGCAACAAAAAATGTTTGAAAACAGTTTCATGGCTCAACTTTCTCCTTGCTTTTTTTCTTATAGTTGGAATGTATTTTATCGTCTGTCAGTTTTGCCCCTATGATATGTCCTCTTAAATTGGATCTGTAAGCCCTTCATAAAGTTTAATAAATCTTCAGCATTTCACCCTAAGGAAATTATATTAAAAACCTTCAAATGTGAAGTTGGGCCCGCAGACACACAGCGCTGGGAATTTTATCACCATAATCAGCGTGTAATGAAAGCCTCTGTCGCTGTTCCTTCCCAATCATAATCTGCCTGTCTTTATGAAAAAAGGGGGGTTTGTCTGGGTTCATCTGCAAGCTTTAATTGGAAGATGTCTTCATTTCATTCCAGCCTACTGGGATAATAACTCAGCCCCGTGTTTAAACACAGGCCCTTGCCGCTGATATTTTTTCATTTAGTAAAGCATGTCTCTTTAAATGATTTAGCAAATCATCATGAATGCCAAGCCAGGGTGATTGGCAGCTCATTGCTGGTGCACCATTTGCATGACATTTGTTCTTCAGCTAAGAAAGCTGCCGCAGGTAAACAAGCAGGCCCTGTACTGACTCCCTTTGAGTCTCTTCCTGTTTATTTTCTCATAATCAAATGACATTTATGGAGCCGCAAATGCAGCTGCACATATATGAGGGAAATGCAATCAGGCTAACATGATGACTTCATTCAGGTGATATTTTGATTAGTGAAAGGACATTTTTATGACATAGGGGGCTTTTTATTGAGAAATCTGGCAAATTTCCTTTTGTATAACTAATACTTTATATTTTATCTATATTTAAATGTAACGACTGGACTCAAATAATTGGTTGATTAGCTGTTCACTTATAAAGGTTTCATTAAAACCCGGGAAAGCATCAAGCAGGAGGTACAAGACAAACTCCTTTGTCCCATTCAGAAGAAAGTAGCTTTTTCTCCCTTCAAAGGCAAAAAAATAAAAAAAAAAGATAATATGATATAAAGCTATACTATAACATCAGTGAATGTAGCTTTTTCTAAAGGAGATTGCAGAGTGGAATTTATAGTTAAACATTTTATGCATTTTTTTCCAGTTGATTATTCTACCAAGGAACATGGACAATAACAAATTGAAGTTTTCTTTTTCTTCTTAAAACTTTTAATAGTAACATACAATACCTCTAACAGTTAATGTGGTTGAGGAGAGTGACTAAGAGCAAGCTCTCCCATAGCAGGCTGGGTAGAAATGTGGGCATCCACGGGTTTACAGAGAGTATTCCTTCAGATCTGAAATATTTCCCCTCATTATGGACAGGTATAATCTTTCAAAATTCCCTCAGCTTAGCCTCACTGAGGCTAAGCAAGGGTGGGCTGTCATTCAGCCCTGTGATAAGGATGCATTTTCACAATCAGCTGTCAAGTCCTTTGTAAGGAGCACCTCAGCCAGCCTGTGACCACTCAGTTCTTTATATACTAAAACAATCGCTCTAGTAAAAATGTTGTCCTTTTTATCACTTCAACATGAGAAAAGAATGGAGAATATGCTTATTTTAAGGACAAGAAAGTCGTTCTAAGCAACTCAAATTTTATCCTATTATTTTATTTTTTTTCCATTATTATTTTGAGTTTCTATTTTGGGTAAGTTCCTCCCGCCCTGCCTCCCATCCATGCTTTCCTTCTCTTTAGCTCTGTGAATCTTTTTTATATTACGGTTTTTTTTAGAGACTGGATCTCTCTCTGTCACCCAGGCTAGAGTGCAGTGGTGTGATCATAGCTCCCTGTAATCTCAAACTCCTAGGCTCAAGCAATCCTCCTGCCTCAGCCTCCCAAACAGCTTGGACAGCAGGCACACACCTTTTTTTTTTCTTTAATTTTTTGTAGAGACAGGTTCTTGCCAAGTTGCCCAAGCTGGTCTCCAACTCCTGGCTTCAAGTGATCCACCCACCTTGGCTTCCCAAAGCACCGTGATTACAGACGTGAGCCACCGTGCCCAGTCCTATGAATCTTAAATGACAAGAAATAATTTAACCAACCCACAAGTCCTAGAATTTCCCCAGTCCATCAGGGATGAAACAAAAAAATGCTGCCCCAAAGCAATGCTTAGAGCTGAACAGGCACTAGCTATTCTGGGGCTGGTTAAGATCGCAAACTTTAAGAGCCACAAAGTAAAAGAGAAAAGCCAGCAACAAGTCTGATAAAAAGGCATGTGTGGAAATGAAAGCCAAGGTCTAACATGGCTGTAGTCCCTATTGGTCTTTTTGTCATACTCGAACACATGAGAAATACTTGTTTCAGCTCTTCCAACCTGCAGGTCAATGTTCCTAGGAAATAACAATAACATTTATATGGTTCTTTATGACTTCCAGGATGTTATGTCATTTGATACAATAATGTCTAGGATAAGCTGTACATTAAGAGGATGCTGAGTGTTCACTGATGGCAGAAGCTTTTGCAGACACCTGGTTCTTTTGACACAGACAAAAGAAAGAAATCACTTTTCCATTGGCAGAGTACACATGTTCAGTGTGAGGCACTGCCCCATGGAACTGTTCATCTTCTTCTTGTACTGTGTGCAAAGGTGGGAGAGGTGAGACGTTCTCAGTCTGATCCTCATTGAAGAGAACTCATGATTTAAAAGGTCTTAATGTCTTTCTTTTTCTTTCTTTTCTTTTTTTATTTTTTTGAGATGAAGTCTCACTCTGTGCCTAGGCTGGAGTACAGTGGTGCAATCTCGGCTCACTGCAACCTCCTCCTGATTCCCTGGTTCAAGCGATTCTCCTGCTTCAGCCTGCTGAGTAGCTGGGGCTACGGGCATGCACCACCACACCCAGCTAATTTTTGCATCTTTAGTAGAGATGGGGTTTCCTCATGTTGGCCAGGATGGTCTCGATCTCCTGACCTCATGATCCACCTGCCTCAGCCTCCCGAAGTGCTGGGATTACAGGCGTGAGCCACCGCTTCTGGCCTAAAATTCTTTCTAGTCTTTGCTTTTGTTTTTTACTCTAAGGAAATCAAGAGATCTGAATGCCTTGTAAGAAATCTGATTCGGATCAGGCGATGGGAATGATGATTGTAAGATGTAGACTACATTACATTAGTGAAAAAAGATGTGACATTATCTTGAGGATTTATGAACAATTTGTAGACATCCTATTGGAGGGTAACTCGACATTTTGCCTAAGTTGAGGAGATGTGGATGGAGTCTATAGACTCGTGAGTCTGCCATCAAATGGGGGTAACACTCAGGGGAACATTTGTGGCAGAGCCTGAGTGCCATCCTCCACCATGAAAGACTGGATTAGGTGCCCTGTTGTGTCACTCTTTAGCACACTACACTTACCTCAGACACAACATTTGTCACACTATTAAATAACCATCTGTTTAGTGGTCTCTGATGGTTAATATTAGGTGTCAACTTGATGGTGTTAAGAGATGCCAAATGGGTAGTGAAGCATTGTGTCAGGGTGTGTTTTTCTGAATGTTGCCAGAGGAGATTGACATTTGAGTCAGTGGACTGAGAGAGAAAGATCCACTCTGAAGGGTACCATCCAATCTGCTGGGGACCAGCTAGTACCAAGCAGGCACAAGAAGGGGGACACGGAGCACTCTTTCTCTTTCTTCTGGAATAGGAAGCCTTTTTCTCTTACTGTCCTTGGACATCAGACTCCATGTTCTTCAGCTTCAGACACTGAGATTTGCACCACTGGATTCCTATGGGCTCTTGGGCCTTCAGTCTCAGACTGGAGGCTGCATTGTTGGCTTCCCCGTTTCTGAAGATTTTCTACTGAGCCTGGCTACTGGCTTCTCTGGGAGCCACACTAGCGGACTCTGGTTCTCCAGCTTGCAGATGACCTATCATAAGACTGCCACTGTGATTGTTTGAGCCAATTCCCCCTAATAAATCCACTTTCAAATGTATCCTATTTGTTCTGTTCCTCTGAAGCAGCCTAATACATGGTCTGTGCCCCATATTAAACAGTGAGCAACTTGAGGCAAGGGACTACATCTTATCCACCCCTGTGTCAGTTACCAGTTTATTGCCTCTCAGCTCCAAATACATCCTTCAGTATATTCTATGACAAACTACAGCATTCCTATAAGCATTTCTCCTTGAAATTGAACATGATGTGAATCCTTCTTAGTAGAGGGCACTAAAGGAGCATTGCAGGAGAAGGGGCGTTCTGTAATTTCTGGTGGCAGGAAGGCAGAAGGACATTCAGAGTTACCATTGCTGCCTGCCAGAGCCACAGAATGTCAGGAACTACCCCACCACCATACCTTCGGCCTGGTAATAACCTGTTTGCAACACTCTATGCAGAACTCAAAGACCCCTTGCTCCACATCCCACCACCCACAGGGTGACCTGAACGGCCATATCACAGTTGCTGATGGCCCACTCCCCACCTGCAGTACCGAGGGCTGACACTTGTTTGCCCAGCAATTCCAGACTAACACTGGACTGGCTAAACTGATGAATATCTCTCCTATCCTGTGGTCGAACATACCTTCTTCAATGTGATCACCAAGTGTATTCTTTCTTGGCTACTCTCCCTCAGCCCTAGGGTACTATATAAAGTTTCCTTATCTATTATAGTTAATAATCCTTATATTAAGCTTCCTCTGTAAAACCTACAGAGTTTTAGTTTTATAGCTTAATTCTTACATTAAACTTCCTCTGTAAAACCTACAGTGTGGTTTCTATCTCCTGATTGCTACAATCTGAGAATATTCTTTGCCCAGTGCAGTGCCTGACACCTTGGAAGGGATCAGTAAATATTCTTTAAATGTTCAACAAATGAATGGAGGGATGAGTGAATGAGAAAGGTAAAGGATCCCTAGCTCTTGCACACTGGCTATCTTGCAGACTAGCATTTCAATGTCTCCTGACGAAGCACCATCTCCACTTTTGTCACATCTAATCAAGTAGTCATCAAACCATTACCAGGAAGTATGGTGACCATAATGTTCTGGTTCTGAGCCAAAAAGTGTTAGTTTCTAAGTCCCCAGAAATGAAATAGTTTTATCCTTTATACTAGGTAGTATTCTCCAGAGAAACAGAACCAATAGGTTATGTACATGTACAGAGAGAAAGAGATTTATTATAAGGCATTGCTTTACACCGTTAAAGAAACCAGAGTCCAAAATCCGCAGAGTGGACCAGCATGCTGGAGACCCAGGAGACTTGATGCTGCAGATAACATCTAAAGGCCATCTTCTGGGAAATCCTCTCTTGCTTGAGGGAGGATGGTCTTTTTGTTCAATTCTTACCTTCAACTGATTGGATGAGGCCCACCCACATTATGAAGGACAATCTGCTTTATTCAGAGTTCACCAATTTAAATGTTAATATTACCCAAAATCACCCTTGCAGAAACACCTAGAACAGTTTTTCACCAAATGTCTGGATACCCCGTGGCCCAGCCTGTTGACATGTAAAATTAACCTGCATATGCCCCTCTAAGTCCCGAAACTCATCTTTATCAGGAAAAAGAGGAGAGGGGATGGTGTAGTTATCATCATTTGGAATTTCGGCCTGGGCTGCCACCATAGAAGTGACTCAGCTATGAGGACTTAGCTGGCACCCAGTTCCCTGATGTTCCAACTTTAGGAGATTCACGTCAGTTCCCTTGTGAAAGATCTTTCTCCGTCTCCTGTAGGGATATGTCATTTTCATCAGAACATGGCATTCTCTCCTAATGCTGCTTCAAACAGAGAAATGGCATATAGGAAAAACCTATAAACCTATCCCAGTGGAAGTGGAAATATTTTCAGATTACCGAGGCCCGGTAGTAGGGCAATAAATAAATAATAGTTTAACATTCTCATCTTCAGGAGGAATTGGTACAAGCGCTGAGGCGCTAATAGAATTGACTTCATTTTCTTCCATATTAGAAGGCAGCAAGCACTGACTACTACAGATGAGGTTTGGGTTTTCTTAACTGATTGTTAGGCAATATTCCAAGAATTTTAGACAGGATAATTCTCTTTTCTCATCGCTACCGACATACTGTTATTTTAACATTCTAGATTGGTCAAAATACATTCAACCTGTAGTGAACCATCTGGATTTCTTTTGCATGGAGTATGCCCAGATCATTACAAACCTGCAGTTTTGTCAAAGAAAGGGGGCATTTGATCTCTTTTTACATCCCTAAACATCAATATCCTGATGCTAAAAGTAAAATTTTTGGCTTAGTTCAGTTTTTTTTTTTAATTTTTTTTTACATAAAAGACTGTTTGGTCTAATATTGAAGTGAACTACATTTATTTTGTGTATCCTGCCCACTGCTTTCTGTATTTATATTGTGTCTGCCTTTTTAAAGGCAAAAATCAAAATGGGGAAAAGTTTTTGGCATGATAGAAAAACCAATTTCAATTCTAAGCTCTCGTTAAATGTGTGAGTCTAGGTGTAGCAACCAGGGAAGACGAAATTTCTGAAAGTGTATTACACTTAACGAATGTAAAGACTAAATTTTTGGTGCCATTCTGAAAGTGCAACCTTGATATTAGCTGACACATACACTTGCTGGCATAACATCTGTCTGCAAATGGACAATAGACTGCACATTGCACCGAGCACATGCATGCAGGCTCATGGTCTTCGTGTAGAAGCACAAATGTGAGGGTCAGAGAAGAGCTAAATGCACATCTTGCTGCCTACTTCTACCAGTTCTTAAATACACCAATACTATTTTCCTCTACATTTACAGATGTGTATTTTAATACAAATAAGAAATTTACCTCTTTTCTCTTTCACTGTTCTTCTTGGAGCTAGAGAGAATTTTTCTCCCATAAACATCTCTAAATTCAGCCAGGTGAACAAAATTTTCTTTAAGACTGACAATAAAGAAGTGTAGAACATAGAGTAAAATATTCTACTATTATATCATCTGAACGCCTTTTTCCCAAAATGATTCTGAGAGTCTCTGAAGAAAAAGTACAATTTCTTCCTGCTATTCTATTAACAGAATTAAGGATCAGTTTTAGAACTTCCTAACAATCGTTTTCAGGAAAGTAGATTTAATGAGCTTATCCTCTAGTGACTTAATCCTAGGAGATAATTGTAAAAGGGAGATTGTCATGTTAGATAGGAAAGGAGTATTTGCAGGTTTTATTCCACCTTGTTTTAATGCTTGTATGTCTCATCTGGGCTTCTTGCAACATGGATAAATATGGTTTTTGCATTAAAAATAAAAAAAATTATATCATCTCTCCATGTGTCATATCAGACAAGTTCCTTCTGAAATGAAGTAGATGGCGCTCTCTGAAATGTACATCTGTTTCCTGTCTTCAGAGATTACATAGTCCGATTAATAATCAATATCAGGTATTCCCTTGAACCTCTAAAAGCTACATTCATTTTGCTAAGAAATTTAAACTATGAAATTAAAATTAAAGGAAGAAAGTTTCCTCAAGGTCCATATAAAAAAAATAAATAACTTCTGGTTAAAATGATGCATTAAATAAGGCAGTAATGAGCCAATCTGAATAATAAGTTTGAAAGTCATGTTACCATTTCTGAGGATAAGAGAGCAAATTGCCCCACATGGAATAACAGAAGGAACCTTTTCTCCTTCCCTTTCCCCTTGAAAAAGACATGTGTCTCCTAAAAGGGGAAGGAGGGACGAGGAAGCCAAACTGGCAACTGCAGGATGAAAACTCGTCCTCCTGGCATCCTCAGTGGTGTTGTTCTTCAGGCTTTTCTCTCTGTCCAGAGGGAAACCTACGCCAAGAATTTCATCTTGCCTTTTCTTTCAATAGATCTGGCATGAATTTCCTGGCTTACAGGTACCTTTCTAAATGCAAAGATCAAGTATAAATTGCATATTTTTAAAGAGACATGGTGTAGCTTGTCGCCCAGCCTGGAGTACAGTAGTGTGACCCTAGCTCACTGCAGCTACAAACTCCTGGGCTCAAACAATCCTCCTGCCTCAGCCTCCCAAGTAGCTGGAACTCCAAGCATGCCCCACCACAACTATTTTTTTTAAGTGTCTTTTTAGAGATGGGGTCTTACTATGTTGCCCAGTCTGGTCTTGAGCTCCTATCCTCAAGTAATCCTCCCACCTGGGCTTCCCAAAGTGCTGAGATTACAGTTTGGAGGCATTGGCACCTAGCCATAAATTGGATTTTTCTTTTCTTTTCTTTTCTTTTTTTTTGAGATGGAGTCTCACTCTGTCACCCAAGCTGGAGTGCAGTGACACGATCTTGGCTCATGGCAACCTCCACCTCCCAGGTAAATCTTGTGCCTCAGCCTTCCAAGTAGCTGGGACTACAGGTGTGCGGCACCACGCCCAGCTAATTTTTATATTTTTAGTAGAAACGGGGTTTTGCCATATGGGCCAGGCTGATCTAGAACTGCTGACCTCAAGTGATCCGCCCACCTCTGCCTCCCAAAGTGCAGGGATTACAGGCATGAGCCAATACACCTGGCCATAAATTGGACTTTAATGATTTGTTAAATCAGCATTGATCATGTCCACCAAAAAGAATATGAGAGGATAGTAGGGAGAAGGTAATAAAATACATTGCTGGTTTTCAAACTGTACTATAAGAAACCCTAGGAATTCGTGGAGCCTTTAAAAGCCACTCTAAGTTGCAAAGGGGTAACTCTGTGGGTAAGTGGTCAGGCCCCACCTCACCCTCAACCATATTTATTTCAATAGAGACACTTCTTTTCATTCAAGTTTTACATGCCCAGAGTCCACATAAGATTTCATTTGAAAATAAAGAATTGTGGAAACATGCAAACACACACAAACTCTATGTGAAAATCCTCAAACAATATGTATTTCCCTTCAAACTCAAAAGGATTCTGGTTGACTATTGGTTGACCAGGTCCTGTGTTATACCCACATGCTTGTGTCAGTGAGTGCTGTCAAACACTAGCACCCTTCTTTCCCTCCTGCCTTCCTTCCTTCCCTCCCTCCTTTCTTTCTTTCTCTTTCTTTTCTTTCTTTCTTTCTTTTTCTTTCTTTCTTTCTTTCTTTCTTTCTTTCTTTCTTTTTCTCTTTCTTCCTTCCTTCTTTTTCTTTTGTTTCTTTCTCTTTCTTCAGTTGGAGTTTCACTCTTGTTGCCCAGGCTGGAGTGCAATGGCATGATCTCGGCTTACTGCAACCTCTGCCTCCCTGGTTCAAACATTTCTCTTGCCTCAGCCTCTCAAGTAGCTAAGATTATAGGCATGTGTCACCACTCTGGGCTAATTTTTTGTATTTTTAGTAGAGACAGGGTTTCGCCATGTTGGTCAGGCTGGTCTCAAACTCCTGACCTCAGGTGACCCACCAGCCTCAGCTTCCCAAAATCCTGGAATTGCAGGTGTGAGCCACTGAGCCTGGCCACTATTTATTTATGTATTTCCTTTTTATTCTTTGGAGAGTTTCAATTGGTTCAGAGTTTCATGAGTGAGGGACAAAACTGCATTACAATTCAATTGTTTTCCACCAGAGAAACTATCGTTAAACTTTGTCCAGTTACCAGAATCACTTAGGAGCTTGGTAAGAAGGCCAGAAGCAATCCTTCATCAGCCAGCCTGATCTTCTGTGTTCTTCATGATCTTTCCAGATGATGTGTATCCAAACTGAAGTTGAAAATCACCTATAAGAAAAGAGTCATTGATGCTTGTCCTTTGTACTACTATAGGATGCAAAATGCATCCTATACCCTTTGGTTTGGCCTGGGGAAAGAATATCTATAGCCACTGCTAACACTCATAAATGGGAATAAAGCTACAGAACAATCATGAGACGTATTTATGGTGCAGACAGTTTGACACAGCATGGTTTAGGCAAATATGAAATCAAAGTTCTGGTCTCAGTCCATTTTCTGTTACCTATAACAGAATACCTAAAATTGGGTAATTAGTAAAGAAAAGGAATTTATTTTTTACAATTATGGAGGCTGAAAAGTCCAAAGTAAAAGTCCTAAATCTAACAAGGGCCTTCTTGCTGGTGGTAACTGTCTGCAGAGTCCTAAGGCACCTCAGGGTATCACATGGTGAAGGGCCCAAGAGCCCTAACACAGATCTCTGTTCCGTTCCTTATAAAGTCACTAGTACCACTTTCGTGATAACCAGTTAATTCCTTGACCCATTAATCCATTCATCCATGAATAAACTAATCCATTCACGAGGGCAGAGCCCTCACGACCCAATCACTTTGTAAGTCCGCACCCCTATACTGTCACATTGAGGCCTACGCAAATCCTAGCAGTTCTCTAAGAAAACAACATGATACAATGGCATTATTTCCTGGTGCTCATTCATTGATTCATTTAATACACATTTGATGATGGAAGGCAGGTAAATTAACTAATAATTCCAGGTCAATAAGACAAGCGATTAAAGGAGGTACAGAGTGAGTATGAGTGATAAACATCTGTGTTTCCCCAGTATTTTAAGAAATCCTTCACAGTGAGTTGAAGCCCAATGCCCAGATTGACTTCCTAACTTTTCCAGAATCCAAAAATTAAAGACTATAAGTAGTCCTTATCTATTTTATATTAAGAAAAACCATCAGGATTATTTAAAATAAAACCTAGTATTCTCATTTTAACTGTGCTTTTCTATAATTTATTAGGTTGACTCCAAAACCTTTGAGATCTTCAATTAGGAGCACATGGATAATCATATTTCAAAATCAGTGTTGCTTCTCTACCTTCTGTCTCAGAATTGATATTATGACTCATTATGGCTCATATTTTTTACTGCAATCAGGAACTAAGCCAAGAAGATATCTGTTGTAATGTAGAAAGTGGGCTTTGAGGTATCTTGATCATGAGAAAGTCTTTAACATCTACCTATTGTTGTTGTTGTTGTTGTTGTTGTTTTGAGATGGAGTCTCACTCTTTTGTCCACGCTGGAGCCCAGTGGCGTAATCTCTGCTCACGGCAACCTCCACCTCCCAGGCTCAAGCGAGTACCCTGCCTCAGCCTCCCAAGTAGCTGGGAATACAGGCGTGTGCCACCATGCCAGGCTAATTTTCGTATTTTTAGTAGAGACGAGGCTTCCCCACGTTGACCAGGCTGGTCTCAAACTGCTGACCTCAGGTGATCCACCCGCCTCAGCCTCCCAAAGTGCTGGGATTGCAGGTGTGAGCCACCGTGCCTGGCCTACCTATTGTTATTAAAGCAGGTTTGCTTCAACTAGTCTTGGATCTGAGGGGTGCTTTGGCAATCACACACCCTTATTAGTCAATACAATGCCCATATCAATACTCCTCAACCCACTTCCACTCTACCACCCACCCCAGGCCTACATTTCTTATATATCTATAAAAACTACACATCTAGGCTGGAATCAATCCAGCCTAAGAATTTACTCCAACTGAATGGAAGAAAAATTAGGTAGAAAAGTTTAGGGCCAAGACTACAGGTATTCTAAGTGTCTCCTCTCCATTGGTATAGAGTTTCGCATATCCCAGCACAGGAAACAAATCTGAAATACATAATGTAATGAAGCATGTCATAAAATAACATAACCTAATTCCTACATGAAAATTAAAGTGCATGTTTCAGTAGAGTGAAAAACTGTTGGGCTTGAAGTCAAAAGACCAGTATTTAAATCCTTAATTTGCTACTTATTATGCATTACCTTAGACAACTCCCTGTAGTATTGTTTTCTTATCTGTAAAAACATGCATAATGATACTTTCCTTGCAGAGTTATTGGGAAGATCAAGTTAAATAACTTAGGTGAAAACATCTAGGATTGTAACTGAACATATTAGAATCCTCATACATTATTATCAAAATAAAATTTATTTTTTCCAAAATATCTTTTGGAAAAAGTCATTTGTTGAGAGATAAAGTAAAATAAAATTAGATTTTTTAATGACTCACATGGGAACTTGGTGGAATATCACTTTTAGTCCTTCCTTATGGAGAAAAATGAAACACAAACAATTCACTTAATAAATATTTATTGAGGGTCTGTTATGTTCTGTCATTAGTCTAAGTGCTTAGGATTCATCAGTGAACACAACTCTTGTCATCTTAAAGCTTATATTCTAGTGAGCAACAAGATATTTTCTTTTTTACTCTTTTTCTATGCCCATCTCCAGTCAATAGAACACACACACACACACACACAACACACACACACACACACGCTTTGTGACTGTTGTACAATTTCTTTTCTGTTGCTCTTGCCAAAAGAAGAATGAGAATGCATGTACATGTATAGGAGTCACCCAAAATATGTGCAAGTCTCCACATAAGGCCATGCACATTGACTACGATGTGAGCAGTGACCTTGGAGTTATCTCAGTTGGCGGCCATAAATATACATAAAAAGAAAACTCTGTTTTCTAGCTAAATTTTGGCTTTAATTGTAGTCCTTGTCAGAATTCTCCAGACTAGAAGTATTCTTCAGTGAATCACCCATGCAAAATGAAGATTAAAAATTATTTTGTTAATGCCCTATGCTACATAAAACATTGTCATAAAGGAAATTGCCATAGATCTTATAGATGGCTTTTTTGGAAAATAAACTAGCCCTGAACTGAGCAAATTCTTAAGATGCTAGATCACTGCAGAATGCTTTTATTAGAAGGGAGTTAGGGAGAGCTCCTCCAAGAGATTGATGCTTGAAATGGAAGAATCACAAAGCAGTTCTTCTCATTGTTGGAAATAGATAACTATTTTTAAAAAGTCATTAAAACCTGTCAGGTTTACCCACACAAAGTCTTAAGTGACCATGTATCTTATTCCTGAAAACTCTCATAATTTTCCTATTAATAAGGCAAGGGAAGAAGGACAATGTGCATTGCCATCACTGGTAATCATTCAAGGACTTCAGTGTCGTCTCTAGCTTCATAGCTCCAAAAGTCCACTATATGATGGATTAAGTAGGATAGAAGTGGATAAAGTACTGACATTGCAAAGATTTTAACCCCTGGTCTCAGTACCAGACATTGAGCAATGGAGCAGGGCTGCTATGGATGATTCATGCTCCTGGAGTTTCTCAGGGCCAGAAATGAGTAATTATTTCCCTCATGCATGACTTGGGCCATGCACACCAGAGAGCTGGCATTGGGGCATCTTAGAGCCTATACAAAAGTGCGACCAGATCTCAGTAGAGGATGCTGAGTCACTCTATTCTTAGCAGCTGAGGAAGGAGTAAGCCATAATTGAGATGTGTTCGATCTCCTCAAATGAATTGTAGATAAGAGATCCTCAGCAATCAGGGGAATAATGGGGTCTCTGAAGAACTTAAGAAATTGATAGAAAGAGTCACATTTTAATGTCTGTTGAGCCCAGAAAATACTGACTGACATGGTTTGGCTGTGTCCCCATCCAAATCTCACCTTGAATTGTAGCTCCCATAATTCCCACGTGATGTGGGAGGGGAGAGACTCTGTAGGAGATAACTGAATCATGGTGGCAGTCTCCCCACAATGTTCTCATGGTAGTGAATAAGTCTCAGGAGATCTTGTGGTTTTAAAAAAGGAAACACTTTTTGCTTGGCTCTCATTCTCTCTCTTCTCTGCTGCCATGTAAGATGTGCCTTTCACCTTCTGCCATGATTGTGAGGCCTCCCCAGCTGTGTGGAATTGTGAGTCCATTAAACTTCTTTTCTTTATAAATTACCCACTCTTGGGTATGTGTTTATCAGCAGTGTGAGAACAGACTAATACACTGACCTTGGATTAAAATGACAGTACCCATTAAGTTATATTCTTGACTTCTTATATCTTGTCCCATCCTATGAGCCAACCCTGGTTAGCAACATGGAAAGGGAAAAAATATCATTGCCCTAGGCTGGAAGGGGAAAAGTTGACTGCTGTCCCTCTCTTTGCTTACCAGAGGCTTCTAGTAAGTAGTAGGCAGGAGAGGAATGGGGAGAAGCTTTTAGATTTAAATCATGATAGCAGTGTTGATTTTTAAATCAAGATAGACTTTACAATTACTCAATTGAGACTGTGTTTTATGACAGGAAGTGACTAGAGAATACTCTGTGTTACCCAAAAGTAACTAGTTGGGGACTGAGTTTTTATCCAGAGCAAAAACTAACGCAACAGAGCAGTTAGGGAGACAGTGGGAGTGAAAATAAAAGTTGCTTCAGGATTACATCGCATGAGTTGCACCTACTCAAGATACAGGTGACAGATGGTGCTTTGATTCATTTAATATCCACAGTGACCAGGTGTATATCAGCTTTGGAAGGAATAATATGTGTACAATTTCTTGAAATCTAACAGGGAGACTGTATTTCACCTCTTTGCATGCACAGTTTTGAAAAGACTTTTAACACATGAAATTTTCCATAATGTCTTGGAGGACTTTAGATAAGGGTGAGGAAGAGGAATGAATGAGGCACAGTGCCTAGCCAATATGACTCAAAGTTTCCATGAGCCACTGCCCTGTGCCTGATTGCCCTCTGGGGAGCTCCAACTCTGTCTTTGTTTCATATATACGAATCCTTCTTTTACATCCAAGTTTTCAGGTTAAACTATAGTACCGATAAATCCAGAATGCTTCCTAGGGTGAGCCAGGCTACAAAAGTTTGACGTAGACATAACCATCATACGTACTAACCTTTCTTTAGCAATTCTTTCATGCCATCCATATGTTGTGATTATAAGGGCCAAAGAAAGGATTTCTTACATGACAGGTTTTTCTCATCTAATAGCTGATGCTTGAAATTTATATAACAAGGAATAGTCATTCATTCCATAGTCAGATATAAGGCTTACTTTATATATCCACATGTGACTTAGACACACTCTAAAATGTAAATATCAGACAATTTCCTAAGAATAAATCTGGGAGTAAATGTGAGGAAACCAAAGGTGAAGTAGGAAGAGCAGTAAGTAAAATAAAAAGAAATATTGGCCTGGGGAATCTAAGCAAACCTTCCTCTACCTCATGCTTGTCTTAGAACTCCATGTGTTTCTAAGGAGATTTGTGAGAATGAAGTTTTTGGAAACCATTTTTGGTCATTGAATTACAAAGTACACACCTTGGCAAATGAAGATACCATGTTGTGAAGTTTAGATTTGTTGGCATCATAAAGACGGTAGACTTCTTTATTCAGTCTAACACCCTTTGAAATATTTCCCGAGCATATAACTTTTAAACTGCTAGACTCTGCTATCGCTATCTTCTCACACTTTAGAGAGTTAGTCTTGTCAAAACCGGACTTCAGGGATTCCAAGTCAGCAAAATGGTTTATGGAATAAGTGGCTCTATGTGAATAACAGGTGAACATTTCAGTGAGCATTCATTTTCCTCTGACCGGGTCATTTAATTACAATACGGTATTTTTTCATTTGAATCACTCTGAATTCTGTTTATTATGATGAAAAAACTTGTTACTCATAATTACTAAATAGTATGATCAATTACTTAATCCATTATGAAAAGAACTGTAATTCTTAATTACCATATTCCTAGTAGATTTGACATATTCAGAATGTTTCTCAACTAAAAAAAAGGAGACTATCATCCTAAGAATTGCTTTTGTATTGCTTCATGTTTCATAAATATCATACTATTATCAAAATGTTTGTTATATAAGGTATTATTTTGGAGAATTGACTCATAGACATTTATTTCATGGTATATAATAAGAGAGTGAGCAGAAGTCTTAGTACAAATGAATAAACTTTTAAGAATTGATTTTATAAAGATGTTTATTTCCAGTGGATTGCATACCTCATATCCTACGTAGATAAACCAGCAAATGGTGCATATGGTTGATAAAAGAGCTACAATAACACATCTTCCACCCATGAGTTTATTTTTCTCTTGCAGAGCTAAGACATAGTGGGAAGCTCCCTGACAACACCATTGTCAGAATTCCAACAGCTTGCTACAGATGCAGTCCTTGAGCAGCCAAAATAGGTAAAAGGAATACTAGGGAGTGTCCATGAAGGATAAATACACATGGCAATCTCAAAGCAAAGTTTTTTTAAAACTCATTGTTTCTCTGATCGAACTCCTTTTTCCTGTTGATTCAAGCTGCCTTGCATGCTTCTGATGCCCTATATCACTCTCTTTCCTATTGAGCAGTACTTAAAAATCACCTATCCAAGACACACACATATGTGAAAATTTGTGTGTCTGTGTTGGGTATGGTCCTATGAGGGTCAGATAAATATTAGACCAAAACCCCTCAAATATCTGACTCTCCTACTCATACTCTAGAAATAATGTAGGAAAGGCACATATATAAACATCAATATTTTAAAACTGAGTGCTCTCATACTTTAAAATGTATGGATTTCTTCTTTTGAAAGTTTTTCAGTAATGGGCCAGTCTTCCCACCTTGCAACCATCAGCTGTGAGGGAATAGACCCTGCACCTTCTAAGCTGATTTCTTTAGTTTTTAAAGTCAGCGGTTATCAACCTAGCATGATTTTGCCTCTCTGGGGACATCTTGCAATGTCTGGAGACATTTTTGGTTGTCACAACTAGGAGTGGCTATACTACTGGTGTCTAGTAGGTAGAAGCGACAGATAACGCTAAGCATTCTAAAATGCACAGGATAGCCTCCAATCAGGAAGAATTATGCAGTTCCAAATGTCAACAGTAAGGAGACTGAGAAACTCTGCTACAGTCCAAACTTGACTGACTTCACATTTAGGTTACTTGCTGGGCCTTGCAGACATTTGCCTTCATAATCCTTACATAACCTCATTTATATGATCACAGATAGATAGATAGATCTAATATACAATCAGAAAGATCAAGATAATGTATCTAAGTTGTAATTGAGAAGCTTGCTACCAAATGCAATACTAACTGTGAAGCCATATAAGGCAGACATTTGGAGGCTTGGGGGAGGTCTTTCCTACTCTGATTATCATCCTGCCTGTAACTCACACATGAGAGGACAGTTGAGCAGGCTCAGCTGACCAGTTGCCAAATCTGTGATCTAGGGGATCTCCCTAGGAATTCGTTACTGATCTATGCTTAAAATATTTAGTATAATATCCTTGTGTTTCTGTCAGGAGACAATTTTCCATGAATCTGTCATGTCTCTGCATGTCCTCAGTGTGATTTTGCCCTGGACTATCTTTTCATAGATGTCTGGTTAGCTAACACGATAGTACCTTGGAAGATAGTGCCTCCTTCTGGAGCAGAGGGCAGCTTTTCATACTGCCTAGTATAATAAACAGAATGTCTCTATCCGGAGGAAAGGGCAAGCAGGTTTGTTTATTGCTTATTATAAAAAAATTCAGGTTCCCTAAGCTCAGCTTTTCTCAACTGTGACATAAAAGCACAGTGTGTGCAGCATCTACCTAGAACCCTCCACGGTTCCCTGCCAAGACAAAGGAAACCCATGCTTGCTGTGCAGTGAGTAATAACGTTTTTTGTCTCGTATCAAGGACTCTCATGTCTTCTGCTAACATGTCAAGAGCTGTAGAGTCTGAAATTTTACTCTATTTGCAAGGTAACACATAAGCCCACCAAAGACTTTGATAAGTTTTATAAATCTTGTTTTTAAAAACTTGAACTCTACTTTACCTGAGTTAATGAACACATTTGCCAAATCTTAAGCAATGAATAGCACTGGCACTTGGGTAGCTGGTTTTAAGAATCACAGAATATTCTTCCTCTCCTAACACCATTTGTTCTGGCTTTCCTGAAGTTCACTTAGCTATAGCCTTAGTTATGCATATTTTTTTTTATGTCAGTGAGCCATAATCCTTGCTCTCTTCCCTCCCCTCACCTCCTTCCCTTCATTCCTACTTCTTTTTTCCCTTTTCTTTTTTTGAGACAGTCTCCCTCTGTTTCCCAGGCTGGAGTGTAGTGGTGCAATCTCAGCTCACTACAGTCTCTGCCTCCCAGGTTCAAGCGATTCTTGTACCTCAGCCTCCCAGAGAGCTGGGATTACAGGTGCTTGGCACCATGTCAGGCTTATTTTTGTGTTTGTAGTAAAGACGGGGCTTTGCCATGTCCGCCAGGTTGGTCCTGAACACCTGACCTCAAGTGATCTGCCTGCCTTGGCCTCCCAATGTGCTGGGATTATAGCCGTGAGCCACTGCACCTGGCTTTCTCATTCCTTCTTTTCTTCCCTCCCTCCTTTCCTTCATTCTCTTCCTCTTTCTTCTCCTTCTAAAACACTCTCTGTAGTCCATCTACTTTTTCTTTGATTTAAATTCATATAGTATTATGCTTTGTTGTTAGTGGAGAAAAATAAATCATTGAGTCAGGAATGTACACACACACACAGCTCTACCTAGCTAAGTTCTCTCATAATGAACTAATTTTTTTTAACCAGGGCATATTTTCTTGGAAAAAGGAAAATAAAAAATTAATTTGTACTTAAATTTTTCCTTTTTTATCTGTGACCATCTACATTCTAGTAATTTCCTCCATAAATTTTGCATCTTCTGCAGATTTGGAGGGCACATGTTTCTTGTCAGAGGTTTCTACTAGAAGCAAGATGTTTTTAATCTTCAGAAAACTTTAATGCTTTGGCAAAAACCAAGCAGTCTTAAAAATGCAACTTCAGTCTTTTCTCCCTATATTTGTGTTTTGTCAGATATACAATGTTTTTCTGGGGATAATGCAATATCCTGCAGAAAGAAATTCAGATTCAAGTTGAGTTTAGTTTTGTTTTATTTTGTTCAATTCAGATTTTTGGGGGGAGGACAACTAATGAGTAAAGTAAGAATAATCTGTGATATAGTTCTCATTACATGAGATGATGAATTTGAGTTGCCATATTTGATGACCTGTTGTCAGAGGTCATATGTATGTCACTGGAATCAGAGGATCCTATGAATATCTTTCCATGAAGTTCTCAGTTGCTTCCATTCAGTCCTGTTTAATATAACTTTTACTGATAATACTAATGTCTTCGTCTCACTCTTTCTCATAATCAGGTAATCAATTGGTCATCAACATAGCCAGCAAAAGCATCGCGAAAAAATGCACACTAAAATCAACCTAATCCATTATGTCATAAACATGGTTTCTGCTTATTTGGTTGGACATGGGCTTTGATGTAGGAGAAAACTGAATTCAAAATCTGGCATCCACCCTTACCTTTAGATTTTGGACAAGTTTTTCCGTCTATTTGAGCCTTAATTTTTTCTATTAAAATATTTTAAATGTAATAATTTATTGACCAAATAAACATTCTATTCCTTACAGAAAATATAAATCTTTTAAAAAAATCAATGAAGAAGATTCAGGAAAACTATAAAACTAAAATTTAGATTTCCTATTAAATATGGCAAAAATTTATTCCAACTTTGTTCCAAAACACAAGTAAGATGAGAGAAAACAGACTTATGAAAAGACAAATAATCTATAAGAATAAAGAGAACAGGAGAAGAGAAGTCAACATATGAAAGATGTCAACACAATTGTGCAGGCTCAAAGACAGAAAGATGAATAAAGCAACATGAAAACCAAGCAGTCTGTAAAGGGAGTCTTGTAGAAGAGGAAAGCCAAGAAATAAGCTTATTTTTGCCATAGAAACATAAGAAACTGAGGCATTAGAGGCACCATATATCCCTGAAGAACTAGGAGTATAGGTAGGACTGTAAATAACTACATTACAATTATTTAATAAGTAATTAGATATCTAATTACTTATTGCTTCAGGGACCTGCCACCTGTCTACTGGCACAGGGTCCCATGCTCAGGAATGCCTCCCTGCATGGGGAGGGAGAACATTAGGACAAACAGCTAATGCATGTGGGATGGACACTATTGCCGTCTTGAAATTCTTAAAAAATGCTGAACTAGCGGCTTGACGATTTCATGTTTCACTAAGACCTGCAATGTATATAGGTAGTTCATATGAAATCTTCTCCCTTTACTCACATAGGCAGGCTTCTATTCCTCCCCAACTCCAGAAGAAGACTGCAGTGTCAGAGGTATGTTCTCTGGGAAGGTTGAATCAAAAAGAGTCTATAATTGAGAATATCAGACACAGCTGGAAACAGGAGACCTAATGAATGTCACATAGAGAATAGTGAGATTAGCAGCTCCTTTCCTCCAGCATAACAGAGAATATTGGCAGCCAAGCTTATACCACAGGCCAGCAGATTGACCAGTTCTTCTCAGAGGAAATTGACCAGTCTGAAAGAATAATCAGGAATCTTTCAATTAAACAATCAGTTCCTGTTGGATCGCCTGACAAGTCCAATTAAGGACCCAGAGTTTCTATGTCACCCTTTTGTGCCTCAAATATGAATGGGAGAGTTAAAGATCATCAGATACTTGAGGAAAGCCTCAACCACAAACATAAGAACCAAAACAGAGAGTAAGAGGAGGCTATGAGGAATCAGTACATTAGTGGTAGAAGATAAAGTTATAACACAAAATATCATTACTATCTTTAGAGAGATTAAAAGAAGCTATTACAGTAACAAGAATAACCCTAGTTCTTTTAAAAACAAGAACATTGAGAAAATTTTAAAAGAAATATTGAAATTAAACATAAATAGTATAAATAAAAAATTCATGAAAATCTATGAAAGATTAGGTGATTTCTGGGCTCTTATCTCAACAAGAAAATCAAGTTTGAAAAATGCTGGTCTACCTAAAATTCTTTATTTGGCAGGTATAGAAAGGGGAGCCTTTTAAGTAATCACTTATTCAAGGTGGAAAGAAATTTGATGGCAGAATTAGAACTAAAAGCCAGGCCTCTTAAAAGTTAATTAATTTGCTTTCTCCTACACCAGTGATCCTGGCAATGTTGCCTTGCTGTTAAAGCAAATATATTTTATTAAACGATATGTAAATTACTACTTTGTTAACTTTGTTTCTTAAGAAAATATGCAACTGAGCACTTAATTAGAAGAAATATGAATGTATCTGTGAGCACCCAAAATGTAACTCTATAAAACCCTATCCAATATCAAATTCTCATTTTAACTCTTAATTTACTAATATATTTTATCATATTTGATGCTATATGGCCAGTTCTGCCTGTTCCATCTACTGTGTGAGCTGCTTTGTTGAATAAAGTATTTAATTCCTTGGTTGCAAACACTACACCTTGATGATTCAGAGAAGTAAAGCACTGTCTTTTTATTACTTGTTGATTTACTGGTATATGATTCCTTCTCACTCTGATGCTACTCCTGTTCTCTCCCCACTCTCTTTTCTCCTTTCTCTTCTCTCCTTTTCCCTTTCTGAAGGTAACTGACTTTGCTCCCAGCAGCTCTGTGACTGATGTATTCACAGTCTTTCTTTTCCTGCTTACTCTCTCTGCAAAATGTCTGTGATTCCCTTAACCAGAAATATTTTATTCTTAACAACCATAATTATGTCACCCCCTGCAGCTAACTTTAAACTCACTATTTTGACTATGGAAGCAAATAAGTTAATTTGCATAGGGGATTTAAAATAATCCAATAACTAATTGTTACTCTGTCAAAGATCTCTGATTAAAAAATAGCTTATTACTTTTTCCCTTACCTTAATATTTTAAAAAGACAACTGAAACAGAGCAAGCTATTAAAAAGAAAACCACCTTTTACATAGGGGTTGCTTTACAGGAGAGTTGTCGTGTGTTTAAATGGATGTACTACATAATTATATTGGTTGCAGCATGCAGAACAGGATAAAGAGGGAAAATGGAATTTGACAAAATGATGAATATTCCGTATCAAACTTCTCCATACTGATATAAATAAGTTATATGGTATCAAGTGAAGAAGCAACACCAGAATCAGGCTTAAAGTCATTAGATACTGTGAGCTTGTGCTGATTAGATTTGTTCTTGTGTTCTACTTTGGAAAAGATATTAAATTCACAAATCTATTTCAGAATGGGTCGGTATACTTCTAGGAGTTTATAGCTGAACTGATGACCTGATTAAAGGCAATAAGGCAGTGTTTTAAGGATGACCACTAAATTTTTGTTTTGCCCAGACTACTTACAAAATGTATTACAAATGGTTGGATCTCAGAGAGCTTTCTATCTGATTAAAGTCTTTAAAAGAAAGGATCAAATATCAATAAGTGATCATTTATAAGATGATACATCGCTGTATAAAGATATGCAAACAATTCAAAGGCAAATGTTGAGACATTAACGTGCCTTTTTGTTCATGGAGAAAATTAACTTGAACATATTTCTTTATAGTTAGGTTGTGTGGTTTAGTAATGAATAAGGTTTCCTCAGCTTAGCTCCAAAATAATTAGCAATCTTAAGAAAAAAAACTATTGTAATAATGTTAATAAAAATCCCAGGAAATCTACAAGCTTAATGGAGATTTGCTATTCTCCAAGAGGAAATAACACATTCGTGTGGGGATTTGAACGACCACCAGGGCTGGTCTTCACTATCCTGCTGACCAGCTGCTGGACCAAGATTGTGTTGAAAGCAATGTTAATTAATTGTACTATAGCTTAAATCAGACGGATACTGGGAGGGTTTTAACAAAGTAATATCTGCCAAGTATTGAAATTTTTTTCAAAGAAAGTTACAACATTGGTAAATGATAATTATGTTGTCTACAGCAATATGAGAGACAGTATTCCCTGAATTTGTATTTAACTTCTTTGAAAGAGCATAAATCGTTCAGGGCTTGTTTGGTGACTTGGTGGCAAACATTATCGCTTTTAACAATGAAAATACAGGCAACAAGTTTAATAGCGTAACCTTGGTGTTTAGAAGAAAAAGAACTTTTGACAGCTTTTTTGCATTAAGATTCAGGCGTATACTGCTTGTTAACATCATAGTAGTGCCCATCTTCTTGTTACCCTTAATTTACCTACTGTGCAACTGTGCTTGGAGCTTTGTGGCCATTTTTAAAATAATTTCTTTTCCACCTGTCAGTCAGGGATCAGTCAGAGAAACTGAACCGCTAGGGAATCATTATAGGGATTTGATCTTACATGATTGTGGAAGCTGATTAAGTAATCCTTATAAGGCTGTTGTCCTTGCATCTGACACTGGAGCTTGAAGTCCTCAGGGCTGCTATAACAAAATTTCACAAACTAGGAGGCTGAACATAACAGAAATTTATTCTCTCACCAGTCTGGAGGCTGGAGGTCCAAAATCAAGGTGTCTGCTGGCAGAGTAGGCTCCTTCTGAGGGATATAAGTGACCTGTTCCATGCACTCCACCAATGATCTTTCACATTCCTGGTCTTGTAGATGCATAATTTTAGTCCTCCACCTCCACAGGGCATTCTTCATGTGTCTCTTCACATCATCTCCCCCCTCTGTGCATGTTTTTGTGTTCAAATTTCCCCTTTTAATAAGGACACCAGTCATACTGGATTAGGTCCAACTGGATGAGGTCATATGACCTTGTTTAACTTGATTACCTCTATAGTGATTCTATTTCCAAATGAGAAGTACCAGGGGTAAGGGCTTCAACATATCTTTCTAAGAGGACACAGTTCAACCCCTTGCTTGTCAGCAAGAATGAAATGGGACATGCACACATAAGCTGGAGCCCACAGGCATGGATTGAAACCATGTCAATTCTCATTACCTCTGACCTTGATATTGTGGGAATCTTGCAGAAGAAAAGGGTAAACTTCATCATGGAGCTAAATACTAACCTGGTATAGGAGTCAGAGAGGCTGAAGGAGGATCCAGGAAAGGTAAGCCAATTCCAGCCTGTCCACTGCCCGGCAGCAGTGAGTTGAGACCACAGGCAAACAATAATGCATGAGCTACAGCATGGCTACTGCTTTGTTTCTGCTCACCAAATCCCACACAAGAATCTCTCTGATGGCCCAAAAACATGCGGGAAAGGAGATCTCTGCGAAGCGTAGTCCAGTCTAGCCAAGTGGACACATCACAAAGCCACCACGCTGAAGACTTCACACATCCATTATTCAATATTTGATAATATGAGTGAAGATAATGAAACCAAGTCATCTCACTCCTCTTGTAATCTGTTCAGGATGCTATAACACAGTGACATCAACTAGTTAGCTTATAAACAACAGAAATTTATTTCTTATAGTTCTAGAGGCTGCAAACTCCAAGATCAAGACACTGGCAGATTTGGTGTGTCTGGTGGGGACCCTGCTTCCTCATAGCCAGCTGTTTTCTCATTCTAACCTCACACAGTGGAGGGAGCCAGGAACCTCTCTGAGTCTCTTTTACAAGGGCACTAATTCCACTCACAGGGGCTCTGACCTCAGGCTTAATCACCTTCCAATGCCCCACCTCCTAATACTATCACCTTGGGGGTTAGGATTTCAACAGGGACTTGGGGAGGACACGAACTTTCAGACCATAACAACTCCCCATCTGAGACATAGGGAAGACATTTCATCTCCTAACGATGTTTTCATTTTTGCTTATTAATAAAAAATTATCACCAGCCACCCAAAAAGTTTTAATTGAATAATTAAAAATTAAATTCACCAGTAAAATTTGCTTTTGTTCCATCAACAATTTAGCAATGAGGAAAAAGATTTGATGGCCACGAAGCCTTAAGATCTTGAGATCTTAGGATTGTGCTCAGTTAAATTAGATTGATTTGGAAACAAAACAAAACAAAATCAGACGGTTGCCCTTCTTGATAGTGTTCTTAGCAAGGGAGTAACTGCGGTGGATAATCACACAGGCTGTGGAGCAGATCGACCTGAGTTTGAAACACAGCAGCATGAGACCCGTCTCTGTATTGCATCCCCAGCCCATAACAACTTGGATAATATTTTTAGTTGCCTCAAAGGGTCACTGTGTGGTTGAAAGACGTAAGGGGAACTTGGCACAAAGCTGGCATGTAGTAAGTGTTGAAGCAATGTTGGCTAACCTTTTCTCTTTCTCCTTCAAGATCTTCTGCCTGTTTCTCTTCTTTTCTTTTTCTTTAAGAATTAAGGGAAATGAAACTGGTGTTTTCAGTCTCTTGCAGCTGCGAACTTTGTTTTTCCACTGTATGTGTATCCAATCTAAGTGTTATGAACAATAAGCCATGGGACTCTTTAAATACCAACCTGTTTTGGAGATCCAGAGTGGGTGGTTTTTGAAGTAGCATCTTTGAGAGCAGCTGTGAATGGAAATGCTTATTTCTAAGACATCAAAAGGAGGGAAATGTTCCATTTAAAAATACTCTGTGATAAGTAAAAGTTCTGAACTTTTTAAAGAGAGGTGCTTGAAATTTCTTTGGGCAGAATTTAAAGAGCAAAATTAAACAGTAATGAATTTTTTTCTCTCCCAGAAAGTGGAAAGAATATTTGCAGACCTTTCTTCCCTCTGTCTGTATTCTGTTAAAATACAAAACCTGCCCCTCACAGTCCCCACTCAAACCCACCACTCGGTTCCACATTCTCTCTCCTTTAATAAAATCACATCTGTTATCAGGAAACACTCACTTGAGCATGTGCTAGGATCTTGTCTTCTCAATGACATCTTTGTGTGCTGTTACTGTCTTGTTTCCCTACCTTGTAAGCCCCATGTAAGTAGAGACTTCATCAAACATTTCAATTTACCTAATTCTCAAAATAATCAAAGGAATCAAATATATACTCTAGTAAAAACAAAGTGGCATGGAAAAGAATAGAACAGAATGGAAGGTGCAGAAGAAAATGGGAAAGAATGAAAAATAAATTTCTGGAAAATCTTTCTACATGCCGGAGTTTGAGACAAATAACAAGAAATGAATTGGCCAGAAAGATGATACCCTTGCCTAGGAGAACCTACATTTCCAGAAACATCAGGTATGTCTGACAGGCACTTGGCTCCTGCCTCAGATGTTGATCCCATAGAGATTTATCATCAATTTTACTACTGCCCTTTCTAGTTCCTACACTACTCTAACCATTTGCACCTCCACCATGAGAATATGAGCTGGTAAGCTAATGTAGCAAGACCTCCCAGACAGAGGTTGCTGAGGAAATATTTTTGAGAAAATAAATGAAACAAGAGATATTTTACACTTATTTTTTTATCAGTCACTAGCCTGTTTCTTAGAGAGTCTCAATAGTGGGGCATATAGACTTTCTCAAAATAAACCTAAAAAATTATTTTAAAACACTTAAATACAAATACCAAGTCACCCAAATCACTACTGCAAAATGCAATAACTCTTTAAATTCAAATTCCATTTTATAAGCTATATAAATATCCTAACAATCTGAAGTATTGGGTTGGGGGAAAGAGTTATAAAAGTTCTATGAAGCTATGCTGAAAATGTTGTATTATTTCAAGGCCTTTCTACAGAAGACAGTGAGTTTTGGGACTGCTGTAATTTAAAAAGATGTCTTTGAAAAGAAAAGGCATAGCTTTTCATGGCAGCTAATTCTAGACAAAGAGTGGGGCCAATGGGTATTTTAGCCAACCTAATTTAATGTCACAGTGGTGGGTCTGATTTTATTTATTTATTTATTTACTAATTTAAAGAGGCTGCTACTATATAGAGGGAGGTTGTGTGCTTAGAAATGGATAATGTTAGCAAAACAAGGAAAGGTTCTTTTTTTTTTTTCTCCTGAAAACAATAACCTACATTTAATGGTAAGAAATCACCAGCAAATTCCATTATGTTTGTGGGCTTGACATGCGGTGCTTATTAAATGTAGGAACAAAGCCACTTTATACATCATAATGTTCACATTACAAATTCACTGCTCATAATGGTGCTGCAAGTATATGTGCAATTTTTCTGAACTTATGAAATATATTTCTGACACCTCAGGTATTGATGTATGCACGCATGATATTGTCCCAGTGCTATAGGGAGACTTAACTGATGTCTGCAAGATTTGATTTATTACAAGTAAATATGATTGCCTTCATAATCTGATTTTATTATGTTCGGGGCTCTCGCAGGTAAACTTTTACTAGAAGGAAGAAGGCCAATTTTATTAAACCAGTGTGTTCCTGCAAACCATAGAGTTTCTTGTCAAGGGGGAGGGGGGACTGCTGGTCCAGAAAGCGTATTGAAAATTTCAAAAAAGAATTTACTTTCAACGTTCCCAATATCATATATTCTCCAATCCCACAACTACTTCAAATGAGCTTCTGCTATTTTGAGTGCTATCTTCCTTTCTTAAAAGCCACATTAAAGTAAAATTCATATGTCTGAGGCCAAAGTTAAATATGTGTAGGGGGAAAGGTACCTGGAAAACCCAGCTACCATCTCAGAAAATATTGGCCACAAGAATTTTTCTCTTTTATAATGGAGAAGAGGTTTGATGAACTTGAAAGAATTGGGGTTACTGTTGATATTTTTCAGGGTTTTTGATTTCACTCCAACTTTGAGGGCTATAGCTTTGCTAAACCAACACTCAAATAATTAAAAATAGATCATCCTAGGATCGGAGAAGGACCTGGGCCCTAGAATTCTGAATAAGGGGCAGAGGTTATGAATAGGGAGGACTGCAGGAAGGGGCCTGGCCAATTCAACCTTCGAAGAACGCTAGACACACCGACCTTCCCAGGCTGAGTACATATACTCTTATTCTAATCTTGGAGAACAAAAAGTATTCACATCTGTCAGTTCCCAAACTTTCCCTTTCCCTTCCCCACTAAAAAGAACCCTGGCTTCACTGCTTCACTTTCTTAGTGTTTCCCCTCCCTTGCCAACTTGCTGAGGAGACTTCTGCTAGCTTCCCAGGGTGGTCATTCAGGCCTTTGTAATGTAAAGTCAAGCCCAGTAGAAAAAGAAGAAATGCATGCACTTAGGTTAGGGAAAAGCTTTTTTGTTGGAGTAGGGAGGTGGGAGGAGGCAAGACTTTTTAAACGGAGCTTGCGAATAAATCAGTAAAGAGTACGTGCATAGTATTAAGGAAGTTTCTGATGAAAAAAAGTAGAAATGGTATGCTGAGAGCTATGAATGAACTTCGTTGTTTTCAGGAAAACAATGAAGTAAAGGAAAGAACCTGAATTAATTTAAAATTATTTTTTCTTTGATGATCTAATTGTTATTGGATAAACATGTTTTGCAACTGGACCAAATAGATCAAAATCCAACATCCAATGCAGGTGTGTGCCATGGTCAAGACAGTGTCACTTATTTTCCATGAGGCAGACATAGCATTAGTGTATCCATGTAGATAATCCAGCCATCGTCAATGAAAGACCCATGGCAAATAATTTAACGAAGATGCTCAAAGGGGGGATATTCATCAAATAATATCTTAAAATAAAATAATTAAACGGTATCTTTTGGTTTTCACTAAAATAGGGACAAATGGTTCAGAAGACAATTTCAATAATGGCAACTTAAAATTTATGTACTCAGTGGAGATCAGGAATCAGGTAATCAAGAATCCAAAGCCAGTGTAGTAGTTATAGCTATTTGGAGATCATAATACAGTAACTTTAAGAAAACAAAACATCAACAAAAAAAAACCCTTGTATTTCACAGGTTTTCTATTTTCATAGGGCTTTAAAAATATTCTTAAATTATATTATTATCTTCCTTAGACAAGAATATTCTCTCCATTATTTTGTCTTTTCTTGAAAATATTAATATCAACTATGTTGAGGGAAAATAATAACAAAAAACAAAAAAGAAGGGTTTTGTTCATGCTAGATTAGAATGCTGGAAGAAGAGCCATAGACCCATGTCAGCTGAATGTGGTAGACAGCAGGAATTAGACAGTTTTAGAAAATCCCAAAGGGTTAGTGAAATTTAGGGGCAGTAGAGAACTTTAGGGCCTAATCAAATTCCTATTCCCTACTTCCTGAGTTCAAATCTAGAGACAGTTTTGAACTAAGGCGAGCCCATGAACTTAAAATGTCCATAATATTCACTGGTGACAACCACCACTTTACTTGAGATATCACCTAGGCAAAATGGGGGAACTACTCTCTCCCCTCCACCCTGCCCCGCCAATCTGTACACTGCTTCCTCAGGCTGGGTTCTTCTTTCTTTTGTCCTGACAAAGCAGCCAATTATTTTACCCTGATTTCACCTAGATTTGAAATAAAGCGTTGAGGGTTAGAAAGGGAAGGCAGCATGATCTGTTCCAAGTGATTGTATACCTAGAAAGCTACTGTCTAATATTACTGATACTTTATCTTCAAATCTTACGTTGTAGACACATCTTCTAGCTCTTATTACACTCTATGAAGTAGCAACTCCTTTCTGCTTTAATTGAAATGTATTGTGCAGTGGATCATATCAAGCATTTACTCCAGCAGGAGATCCCAGCTGGGGATCTCTCTGTAAACACATTGAGTATGGATTGCCCGTACATCAAGGGTTTCTGTGTGAGCCACTGTGCCTGGGAAAGCCGGGAGGTACATCTAAGACATGGAGTGCTTCTGAGCAGAAGTGTAGTGTTTTCCCCATGCTATATAGACCCAGGGTGTGGCTTTCTATCAACCTAGCAGGGACTATGATGTAACAAAAGGCAATATACCATAGCTGCCTATGTTGGTGAAGTCTTTGTATACTTGCTGTATTGACAAGAACGAATTAATGCCAGACTGCATTTATTGGGAACTAATTGTTATCTGTCTCTCTCTGATGCTACCTTCCACACGTTAGTATCACTGTGAGAAAAATAAACAAAAAAGAAAACAATGGGTAAGTGAGTGTTTGATGTGTGTGCATGGATGGCATATCAGCATGATCTAAATGCCTATACTTAACTGCTTCCAAAGTTAGGTATAAATGATTTAGGGTTACCTATAGTTCTACATTCTCAATTTTTCCTCTGTCAGTAAGAATAAAACCTATAAGTAGGTTTTTATCAACTTATACTAGATAGGCCAAGCTGGCCTCATGTAGAGGTAGGGTAGATTTTCACCTACAGGATATTACTTTCTTATTTAAAGAGTTCTTAAGAGCTCATAGAAGTAGAGAGTAGAAGAGTGATTACACAGGCTAGGAGAGAGGGTAATTGGGCAGACGTAGATCAAAGGATAACAAATTTCAGTTGGATAGAAGGAATAAATTCAAGACATCTATTGTGTAAAATGGTGGCTATAGTTAATAACAATGTATCATGTTCTTTAAAATTGTTAAGAGGGTAGATTTTAAGTGTTCTTGCCATCAAAAAGCAAGTGAGGTAATGCATATGTTAATTAGCGTCATTTAGACATTACACATTGTACACATATTTCAAAACATGTACGCAATAGATATATACAACTTTTATTAGTCAATTTTTTAAATTAATTAGTTAAAAAGAAAAATAAAGACATCTTAATGAAAACTCTCAGCCATCAAAAAGAAAAAGACCTTCCTACATAGATGACTATGATTCCATCATTATCTATACTCTCCTATGGGTTAAACATTTTCTATGGAATAATTATTGACTATCTAGTATCTTGTGATTTAGTGCCTTACTGTCTTATGGAAAAACAAGACTCCAAAGTGGGTAATGGTGGAACAAAAGAGAACGGGAAGTCTGTCAAGGTACCTTTTCTATGTGAAGTTTCGTCCCTGATATCCTTATACTACCCCGTACTCTAAGTTAACCTTGGGTATAAATCAATAGCTATACGGTGCAGATGCCTTGAAATAAGTGTAGATTCCTTTAAATATTCTGGTATTTTTTCCACACATATTTAAAAGAACTGCTACTTCAGAGATTACAGAGCAAGCAATTAAAATCTAAACATTTAACATTTTAAATTAACATCTTCATTCTGAAGAGGTTAATTCCAATTTACTGCAATTGCGTATGTTGGCTTTCAAGATTCCAAGGTTTGCAAGATAGTGTTAGTGGCTTAAGCAAAGGGAGGATTTATTTATGTCATATAATGACTCTATAGATAAATGGCTGCTCAGTTATATTCTGCACAACATGATTCTAGCTCATAGTCACAAGATGCTACCACAATTCACATTCTTGTTTAAGGAGGGAAGAGGGGGAATGGGACACAGTTGGTCATTTGCTTTTATTGTGAAAATTAGAAGTCTTCCTGGAGTTCCCAGCAGACTTATTCTTGGTCTCTTCAGCCAGACAGATGTCATGTGGCCAATTCTACTTGCAAAGAATGTTGGGGATGTGATTTTCTCTCAGTGCTGTGTATAATCCTGCCCCTCTCCAAAAACTATTCGTTAGCTTTGTGTTAGCAAAAAAAGGAGGGGAGAGGTATATTAGGCAAATAATCATGTCACAGATGAGAATTCCACCCAAATCCTCAAATATCCAGATTATACAACACTATTTACATCAAATTTTCATTTGAGGTTTCAAAAAAGGAAAAAGCTTGAGAAAAAATGTAGTCCACTCTCGTGTTTTAGGCAAGAAAACAGAGGTCTTGAGAGGTTCACTCTCAAAAGCCAGTTATCCACTTGAAACTAGGAGTCCGTTTTCCTGGCTACCCTGCTTAAATGCCTCCCGCCTGCCTTATTATTTTCTTATGATTCTTTTTAGATGCACATCACTGTACTTGCAATAAATAAATAAATAAATATCTCCATTGTGCCCCTGCCTAAATTCCTTTTATAGTACCCAATAATTGGAACTACCACCCTTGCTATGGAAATGTCAACAGTATTTAGCATGCAGTATTCATTTATCTATGAGAATAAAACTGTATACCCAACTCAGACAGACACCAATGGCAGACAATGGCTTCTCCCTATAGCTACCTTCTTTGCTTAAAAAAAGACTGGGGTGAGGAGGTTGTGCATAAGGGGAAAATCAGACTTTATAATTAAACATACTTGGTCATTTGTTTGTTAACTCTGACCTTTTAGGTAGAAGCCATTTTTTTCCTCCTTGCTCAGATTATGCACGGAAAGTAATAAATACTAACATAATTTTGGTTTAACATGCCTGTCTCCCCACATTTCCTATAACCGGAGTTATTAAATCTGCATAATGCTGCCAGAAAAGCAGGGTTGAAAAGCTACCCACGTCCCCAAACAGAAAACCTCCTCAGCAAAACTAATCACAGACTCAAGCACATTTGGAATGGTTAATAGCTCAAAGGGAAAATTAAGCTCAATAGTACAACCAATCCAAGACAATCAACCTTGATTGTCACAACACAGACGTGTACCAAGGCAACCTAAGAATAAAAGAAGAAAGACTCTGACCTTGAAAAAGGTTGACATGAGGGGAAATAGGCATGGTTGAATAATATGTTCCCACTTTATCTTACACTATTTTAGCAAAATGTCCCACAGCATTTTGCTTGAGGGATTTGGCAGGTCATTACCGTCTCCATTGGTAATATATTGATATTGGTCCCTGGTATTTTTATTCTTCTATCCTTTTATTACTAGACCATTTGTTGAATTCCTTATATCTATGATCTAACCCAAATACCACCTCTTCTAGGAAGCCTCCAGGGCTTTTTCTGCCTCTGGTATTCAATAACGCTATACACACCTCACAGACAAAACCTAACATATTGAATCACATTGTGTAAATTGTGTGTTTTCCTTGTTAAGCTGTGAGAATGCGTACTTCTATAACCATTTCAGACCAAGCCCAAACATAACAGCCCCTCAATGACTTTTCTGAATAAAATAAAATTGAACTGTGAATGGATAACGTTGGAAGTTACCTATGAGGTGTAATTTGAACAGTGACCGGTTAATTTCACTTTTCATTATTTTGGGCCATTCTAAAACTCTTTTAAAGGTTAGTGATTTGGGCTTTTCTAGGGATTTTTTCTTAATTGTCTCTTTTTTTTCCCAAGATACTTCTATTAAAATTCAGAGTTTTCTGGAGAGAGGAAATCTGACCTTAAATCTTTACCACATTCACTTATTTATTCACTCAACATGCATTTTAGATCCACTGCTAACGGAACCCACATCTTGTTCAAATTTTTGACAGGGAACAAACTTCTGCAGGATGTAAACATTCTTTTTAGATGTGCATCACTGTACTTGCAATAAATATACACAGAAATCCATTGTGCCCCTGCCAAAATCCCTTTTTTAGAACCCAATAATTGGAACTCTCACCATTGCTATGGGAATGTCAACAAGTATTTAGCATGCAGTATTCATTTATCTATGAGAATGATATGGTATAACCATCTCAGGTACACATGGATAGCAGATCTTAAGAACACCAAAAGTTTCAAAGAAGATATTGACATACAGATACCTATTACACTGAATCAGCCTCTATTCTCTGGAATTAGAAAAAAAACAACTTAAAGATTCTTTTACACAAAGACTCTTTTATGCCACACTATGATATCTGTGGCCCCAGGTAATCGCTTAGAATTCTCATTGTCTTTAAAAAAAACAAACTGTCAATTAAACTTTGACAAGAGCACCAAAATTACACAATAGGGAAAAGATAGTTTCTCCAATAAATGGTGTTGGGAAAACTGGATATGCACATATGAAAGAATAAAATTGTACCCTTATTTTACAGTATATACAAAATTAACTCAAAATGGACTGAAGAATTAAATGTAAGAGCTAAAACAGTAAACCTTTTAGTAGAAAGCATAGGGGAAAATCTTCTTGGCATTGGTCTTGGCAATGATTTGGATATGACCCTGAAATGACAGGCAACAAAAGCATAACGAAACAAACAGGATTGTAGCAAACTAAAAAGCTTCTGCCCATCTGCCCATCAAAGGAAATTGTCAACAAAATGAAAAGGAAAGCTACAATTAGTAGAAAACATTTGCAAACCATACAGCTGATAAGGGGATAATTTCTAAAATATAAATGGAATACAAGCAACTAAATATGAAGAAAAAAAACCAAAATGACTTGAATAAACATTTCTCAAAAGACATACAAATGTTTAACAGCTATTTGAAAAGCTGCTCAACATCACTAATCATCAGTAAAATGCAAACTAAAACCACAATATGATATGGCCTCAGACCTGATAGGATGGCTGTTATAAAAAGACAAGTGATAACAAGAGTTAGCAAGGGTGTGGAGAAAAAGAAGCCCTTGCATACTGTTGGTAGGAATGCAAGTTAGGAAAGTCATTACGGAAAATAGTATGAAGATTCTTCAGAAAAACTTAAAAATAGAACTACCATATGATTCAGCAATATCATTTCTGGATACATATCCAAAGGAAATGAATCAGTAGCTCAAATAGATAGACCCCTGTTTGTTGTGGCATTATTCACAATAGCTAAGATATAGAAAAAAATCTAGGTATCCATCAGTAGATGTGATTTTATATATATATTATATATATATAATATATATATATAATATATGCATATATATTATATATATATTATATATATAATATATATATATATATATGAACCTGGAGGACATTATATTAAATAAAGTAAGCCAGACAATGACAGACTGCTACTATGTGACCTCACTTACATATAGAATCTAAGAGTTAAACTCATAGAAGCAGAGCATGGAACAGTGGTTGCCAGGGGCTGAAGGGTGAAAGAAATAAGGACGTGTTGGTCAAAGCGTATAAAGTTCCAGCCAGACAGGATGAACATGTTCTTGGAATCTCATGTACTACATGGTGACTGTTAATAATAACGTATTGTATACTTGAAAATTCGTAAGAGAGTAGATTTTCACCACAAGAATATGCTATGCTAGGAGACATATATTAATTAGCCTGAGTCATCTTTTCACTATAAATGCCCATATTAAAATATCACACTGTATACCTTACATATACATAATCTTAGTTTTCAGTATATTAAAGCTGGGAAAGAAATAAGCTCTCAGGCTACCAAAAGACATGGGGAACCTTAAATGAATATTGTTAACTGAAAGAAGCCAATATGAAAAGGCTACATGCTGCATGATTCCAGATATATTATATTCCGAAAAAGACAAAACTATAAAGACAGTGAAAATTTTAGGGGTTGCCAGGAGTTTAGAGGGAGGAGATGAATGAATAAATGGAACAGAGAAGATTTTTAGAACAGTGAAACTATTTTTTTGTGATATCGTAATGGTGAATACATGTCATGACACATTTTTTTAAAACCCCAGAATGTATAACCCAGAGAATGAACCCTAAGGTAACCTATGGATTTTAGTTAATCATAATAATGGATCAATATTGTCTTATCAACATATTAATGAAAATGTACTACAGTATTACAAGATGTTAATAATAGAAGAACCTGTAAGCATGGGAAGGGGGAGTTGGATGAGAGATATATAGGAATTATTCATATTTTCCACTCAATTTTTCTATAAATCTGAAACTGCTCTAAAATATAGCCTATTACTTTTTTTAAATATGAAACTAAGTTAGAAAAGGAAATAGATTGTGACATACCAGACAATATTATTTACATACATAAATTTAAAATGTGTGAGGAAAAAATACATTTCTTTAAAAACATTCACAAAAGAAATGATATGTGTTAAACTGATGAGAATCATTGCCTAACGAGGAGGGGAATGGAAAGGGTATGGACTATGTATAAAAAGAGAGAAAAGAAACAAACCAAGACTTCATGCCCAAGTCATGAGAGTGCACCATGAACTGAAGCCTGTCATGGAGCCAGCCCTCTGTCCATGACGGGGAATACGACAGATGTGTATGGAGGAATTGCAGGGAAGGGACCAGATGAAGTAGGGCTGTGTGCATTGGGGATTATTAATGGCTTAAATGGCTGAAGTTCTGGAGTATAGGAATAGGCTACCGCAGAAGTTTGTGTATCAAAGAATGCTCTTTCCCAATAATTTTCTCCCTCTATCAGGAAGGCTGAGACAGGAGCAATACAGAGTTTAAAACAGTAAAAAGCCTGTGAAGCAAGTTACAGTTCATCTTTTTAGAGTGATTAGTTTTAATACATGAATTTTTGAAAACTCGATACTGTGTAACCAACAGTTTTACAAGCTTCTGACAGCCAAGGAAGAAAGCACCTGGATGATGGGACAAGGCATTTGTGTGTTCTCCGACACCAAACCTGAAGGGTTTTTCAAAAAATTAAAAATAGAACTACTGTGTGATCTAGCAATCCCACTTCTTGGTGTTTATCCAAAAGAATTGCAGTCAATCATGAACAGATTGAATTAGCACTCCCATGTCAATTGCAGTGCTATTTACAATACCCAAGATATGGAAACAGCCTAAATGTTCATCAGATGAATGGATAAAGAAGGTGTGGTATATATGTGCAATCATTCAGCCTCAAAAAGAAAAGAAACCCTGTAATATGCAACAACATGGATGAAGCTGGAGGACATTAGGTTAAGTGAAATAAGCCATCCACAAAAGGACAAAAACTGCATAATTTCATTTACATGAGGAATCTAAAACAGTCAAACTTATATGTCTCAGTCCTCGCCGGCTTCCATAACAGAACACCACACACTGGGTAATTAATAAAGAACAGATACTTATTTCTCACAGTTCTAGAGGCTGGAAGTCCATGATTAAGATCCAGGCATCTGGTGAGGGCTGCTCTCTACTTCCCCAAGATGGCACCTTGAACACTGTATCCTTTGGGGAGGGAAATGTATGTCTTCACATGGCAAAAGGTAGAAGGGCAAAAAGGGACAAAATCCCTCTGTCAAGCCCTTTTACAAAGTCATTAATCCAGTCTTGAGGGCTCTGCTTCCCAGAAGGTCCCATCTCCCTGTTGCAGTGGGAATTAAGTTTCCAGTGCATGAATTTGGGGGAACATACGCAGACCACAGCATCATAGAAACAAGGAACATAATGGTAGTTGCTAGGAACTGGGCTGGAGGGAAGTGTAGAGTGGTTAATCAAAGTGTATGCAGAATGAAAAAGTTCTGGAGATCTGGTGTACAATATTGTGTCCGTAGATAACAATTCAGTACTGTGCATTTAAAAATATGTTAAGAGGGTAGATCTCATGTTAGGTGTTCTTACCATAATTTAAAGAAAAAAGGCTCCCGTGCAGTAGCACAGAGAGCACAAGGTCTTAAGCTATCACTTAGTGGAAGGCATATGTAGACTTATCACTGTTGGTAAGCATGATTTCCAAGCAAATATTTACAAATATTAATTCTGACCCTGATGTTAGATGTTTAAGGGGGGGACATAACAAACATTTAAAGCAAGTCTCACTAGGGGGCATAAGGATAGCTCCATACTTCTGTTAACTGGAAAGGAAAAGTTGATCCATAATCCAACTACGTTTTTGCTATTTTAGTCATCCCACATGCTCTTCCTTCTGAAGTTTTTTGGTTTAGCATTTTGGCTTAAATGGTGATTGAGGATGGGGAGAGAAAAAAAAATACAGTAGGGCATTGGTTCCCAAAATAAGGAGGCTTCCTTCATGGAGATGGTGGTTCGTGGGCAGTGGGAACTGACCCAAAGGCATTGTGAAACTTTCTAAATTTCCACTGCCATTTAGATGACATTTCCATGACACTTCAATGGCACAGCCCAGATCTTGGCAGTGGCCAAGGCTTGGCTGTGAACTAAGGCTTTCTATGGCTTTTGTACCCCCCATATTGGCTCCATAGTAAATCATTCCACCCATGAGAAAAGCTCATAAAAGGAAGCAAAATCTTCTGGCTTCGTAATGAGCTGCATGTAACCAGCTGCAGAGACAGAAGAAAGGAGGGAGCAAAATGGCCCCTTTCCCCACTGAGCTATGACCATTCCAGGATATTGAATTAATTTCCACCATCTTTTCTCCTTCTTGGGAAATCTTTAAGGTAGAGACAGGAGTGTGTGCTCCATCTGTCTCTTGTCTTAGAAGATCTGCTTATATACCTGAGATTAGTTGCGCAGATTTCAAGGATGAAGAGATGCCATGTGCTAGGATATACAATGTCTGTATTGACTATACTGAATAGTTGAAAGAATATAGGACTTTGGTTAAGAAACTTGATTTGAAATCCCCCAACAGAGAAGCACAAACATGTCTCAAAGACTTTTTTTTTTCATTTGCTGATTCTTCCTCCTAAAATGCTATCTCTAGGCTATCTCCCTCACTTCATTCAGGTTCATTTAAATGTCACCTTATTGGAAAGGACATCCCTGACCACTTAAGATGAACGAGCATCTTTCACCATTCTCCATGTCCAGTCTTCCCCTAACAAAAATGTGAGTTCCATGGGAGCAGAGATCCCAGAGCTGAGAACAGTGCATGGGAAAAAGTAGGCACTCAATATATTTGTTTAATAATAAACATGCTTCCCCTGTGATGTGCTCCAGCCCTGTAATGTAGGCAAGTCACCCATCTCCTGTTTCATTACTAGTAGAATATGTATTAAAATATTCATTCTGCCTACCTCCTGGAATCTTTATGAAGTGGACTATATATTGAGAAGTAAACCATTTATCTGTCTGTTGTTCTTTAACCAATATTCCTCAGAGAGGGATCAATCCTAGCATAATAATGTTTGAGATGCATGACGCTAACCAGATAAGACAGGAACTGTGTTTATCACATTCCAGGGTTGGTCTAATGTGGTTGCTCTCAGAGGAGAAGCAGTAATCTATCAATTCTAGGGCACACTGAGTGCTGGAAATGAGGACTGGTAGAGCCCCGGTCTGAGAGTTATGAGGCCTCTGTTCTCCCAGTTCTTCCACATCCTCACTGGTTTACCCCCCACCAGCTGCATTCTCCATACATGAGAAATGGAGAACCTAGACTAGATCCCTTCTCAAATGTTCTGGGACTCTGAGATTCACATGCACCTACTGGAAACACAGTGCGTGGAGTGTCCATGCCACACACATTTAGGAACAGAGATAAGAAGGCAAAAAAAAAAAAAGGTTTTGTTGGGGGGGTGTTTGTGCCTTCTGGTATTTTTGTTATTATTTATTTATTTTTATTATCATTCTCCTTTGTCTCATCTGCACATACATTGATTTTGGGCAGTTCACCAAAGAATGTAGTTAAATTCATAAGCTTCTGGAGATTGCATTCTTCTCTCTGCTCTCAGTGTATTTGCCCATTTTCCCCATGCTGATAAAGACATACCTGAGACTGGGTAATTTATACAGGAAAAAGTGTTTAATGGACTTACAGTTCCACATGGCTGGGGAGGCCTCACAATCATGGTGGAAGACGAGGAGCAAGTCACATCTTACATAGATGGCAGCAGGCAAAAAAAGAGCTTGTTCAGGGAAACTCACCCTTGTAGAACCATCAGATCTCATGAGACTTATTCACTATTGTGAGAACAGCAAGGAAAAGACCTGCCCCCATGATTCAATTACCTCTCACCATGTCCATCCCACAACACATGGGAATTCAAGATGAGATTTGGTTGGGAACACAGCCAAACCATATCACTCAGAACACTAGTGAAGTATCAGTTCACAGTAGGAGACTCAAAGGAAGTGAAAACTTAGTGCTATAATGTTTCTTTAGAATAGTCTCTTTTTCTGGCACCCATAGGTTTAGATGGGAGAAAGGCACAGTCAGAGAGAAGGAAATGAACTTTCAGGGCTTCATCTCTGAAGACAGTGAAGAGATAGGTGGTGCTTGGCTACAAATGAAATGGAGCCTCAATTAACTGCATGGCTCCTGCAGTCGATTTTTCTCTTGCAAATCTGAAATCATTTCTTATATCCCCAAATTTACTTCGAATCTCAAAAAGATTCTGGAAGTCATTATGTTAGGTGAAATAAGCCAAGAACCGGAAGACAAATATCACATGTTCTCCTCATTTGTGGGAACTAAAAAAGTGGATCCCAAGAAGGTAGAGAGGAGATTAGTAGTTACCAGATGCTGGGAAAAGAAAAGGGGAGGAAGGGATAAAGAGAGGCTGATTAACGGGTACAAATATACAGTTTAATAGAAGAAATAAGACCAAGTGTTAGATCAGTAGGGTGACAATGGTTTACAAAAATCTATTGCATATTTCTAAATAGCTAGAAGAGAATAATTTGCATGATTTTAGCATAAAGAAAAGACAAATATTTAAGGTGATGGACATCTCAATTATACTTATTTGATCTTTACAAATTATATGAATATACTAAATTATCACATGCACCCCAAAAATATGTACATTTGTTATGCATCAGAAAAAGATATTTAATTTTTTTAAAAAGATTCTAAATTCTCTCATTCTTATTTTCCTCTTCTCGAGTGCAGTTTTGTTGTTCAGTTCATGAGATAGTTGATAGTTGTTATCAGCTATACTTGGTTATATATAAATTACAGTAGGACTTAGCAACTATCATGTACATAGAAAACGATTTATTTACCTCCTATTTCATGTATATAATTACCTGTGTATATTGTGTTAAGATCAACCCACTTGGGTATGATATGCCTCAAAACTCCATTTAAGAGGAGGCAGCAAGTGAATTTCCCTAAATAACACCTTGATGTGGAAATGAGTGAGCCCCTGCTCTTGCTCTTGACCTCTCACCTGTTGGATGCATCCGCCATTGCCAGTTGTGCAGCATCACTGGAGTGTGGTTGTTGCAAAAGGGACCATCACTCAGAGAGTGGGTTTTTATGCTTTGTAAAGATAGCCTCATCTTATCCAGATTAAAAGGATAACAAATATTATCTTCTTACCAAGAAGGAAGGCATTTGTAAAAAGGTCTATGGTTATGCTGTTGTTTCACTATTTCAGGGGAAAATTATGGAAACAGTCACAAAAATCTTGACATTTCCTTGTTTGTAAACTGTGTGTGTGTGTGTGTGTGTGTGTGTGTGTGTGTGTGTGTATGTATGTGTTTTAATCGTGCAGAATAAGGCACAAAGTTTGGAAGGAGCAGTGGGATATTCATTGAAGTTCTTCCTCTCCAGATAGACTAATCTAGCATTTTTCATCCTGAGTGTAATATAGAACTACCAAATTTAGAAACTCTCTGGTGGGCTCTGAACGTTAGTATTAAAAACAAACAAAGAAATGTATTTGTGATTTTAATGTGCATTCATTGCTTAGATCTATGGATCTAAAGTGCAAATAGTTGGGTAAAGAAATACGGTAGCAATTCTGAGGAAGGAAAACATTATGTATCCTCAAGAATATTAAAACTGAATATAGAAGAAAGCTTACATTTTCTTACCTATAAAATAGAGGATAATAATAATATTTACCTCTCAGGGTTGTATGAAAGTCAATCAAATAGCATTTCATGTGAAAGACCCTATCACAATATCTCAAACATGGTAAGCACCTGATAGTGGATAAATCTATAAAATTTTCTATTATAATTTTGTATTTATATATGTACATATAAAATAAAGTGATATAATAACTTATATAATAGTTATTAGTTATTGCCTTGTCAATAAGCCTAATAATAATGGTACAGTGACTATTCCTACTGTCTTAAATATATTTAATGCTTTATAGATTGCCAAGGACTTTCTCATGCACCTTTTCACTTGATTCCAGCTACAATGTGTGAGAAATGCAGAACAAGTATTCTTCCTTTTTTCTTTCTTTTTAATGAAGAAGCAAACTCAAATGAAGGTGCTTTTCCATGACTGTAGATCTGACAAATGACAGAAATGGGCTGGAATCCAGAGGTCCTGCTCCCTAACCCTAATCTTACTCTTAGACCTGTGCCACCTCCTACCAGCTTTGTAAGAGCTGGATTAAGAGCGTGGCCTTAAAGGAATTAAGCTTCTTCCATCAGCCACCTGTGAACATGTGTGCCATTATTTTACTGTCACCCTTCAAATCCACATAAATGCTGAAGTCCCTACAATTGCACAGTTCCTTAGTTCAAGCTCTTTCTCGGCTGTGTAGGAAGCATCTCTTCCCTGGGAACAGATGGCAGACAATTTGCTCAGGTTTAAGCACTGACTCAGACTTAGCGATAAAACCGGCAGCTGCATTCCTGATTCTCAAATCCAAATCCCACTTGCTTGGTCACCTTAATGTGTAAACTAGCAAAGGACATCCACTCTGAACCAAGCGTAGACACAGCAGAGACAGTGTCTCGAAAGCCAGCGCTGAAATACATGCACACAATACTTTCAGCTGCAAAGATCAAATTCCCAGTTTGAAGAAATTATTTTTGTCTTTTTGGGCCATGAGTTCTGGGCAGAACAGTTAAGCAGGAAAAATGTCTTCTTACTGAGACAGGAGGAAGGAAAGGAAGATGCCGAGGGCTTTTCCTGCAGGACTGCTGCTTTTTGTTATTAATACGATTAACCTTTCACTGTTGTTAATAACCAAGGTCATTTCCCTTGAAATCTTCACGTCGGTTTCTCACTTGCTTTGAATGTGCTCACTCAATTGTCTTCATATCCTTCTCTCTCCCTCTTTCTTTCTCTCTCTCTCTCTCATCAGGAGCCTTTCAGTTACTTGCCTGTAATCTGTAATTCCTGTTCACACAATTGTGGGCGTTTCAGGACATCCCTGGACAGTTATGAAACTACTGACCGGTGGAGACTTTCCTGCAGATGGATTTCATTCAGGACTTGGGCTATTATATTAATGGGTTTAATTTAAACACGACTAGCCTCGCTGGCCAAATTACTGCCATTTAAATCAATTGGTTTGGGGGAAAGGCAGCCTGACCAGAGCTATTAGACTTCAATTTATTACTGTATCGGCTTTTAAACTGGGCAAAGCAAGTTTGCTAATGTCTGTCCTCTATCCTTTGAGCTCGAGTACAAAACAAAATAATGAGAGTCTTTTGAGTTTAAAAAAAGAAGTGGGGGAGGCGGGAGAAGAAGAAGAAAAAGAAAAAACATACTACATTTGAGTCAATGTTTTATGAGCCTAGACCAGGTAGCCCTCCAAACAATCCCCACCATAGGATCCTGTGGGTGCCGTTCATATCCCTTCATTAAAGAAGGGAGATTCAAATGATCTAACAGATATATTAGCTTAAAAAGGCTTTATACTTGGATTTTTCCCCCTCATAAAAAATAAGGGCTGCTTTTTTTTTCACACATTTCAACCTGATTCTGATAGAAAAGCAAAAGGGAAGAAAATGCTTTAGATGTGCTCTTTTGATTTTTTCCAATCTCGCCTGAATAAAATGGAATGAGAGATCAAGAACACTCAATTAATTGCAACACTGGGTGTCACTAGGAGAGGGAGGGAGAGATGAAGGGAGCATTAGGGATGCACAACCCTTAACAAATGCATAGATTCAAAGAAGGATGAAGAAGGGGAATAAAAAAGCGTGTCTGTATTTTATTGCACTCGGTAAGCTTTTCGCTTGTATTTATAGCTGCAATTATATCTCAATGAGGTTTGTCTACAGTGTTGGCTTCACGCTAATTTTCCCCCTCACTGCATTCTTGGAATAGGCTCGGACTGTTTATGAACCAGACATATTGACCTCATTTACAGCTAGCAGTTTAAATCCATAATTTTTCCACCCACAATCCCTCTTTGACATTCCGGCGGTGCGGCCGGCTCAGCGAGACTGAACTAAAAGTCTCACACTTCATTGAACACCATTATGCGGCTTTATGCTTATAAGCCTGTTTCCCTCGGCTGCCTTTCAGCTTTGCTGGAGATCCGTTTGGCCACAGGCCGGCAGTGATTAACTGGAAGAATCCAATAAATCACCCTGTCAGCCAGCAGGCTCTCCTCAGTATGTCTACACATCGACATTTGGATTTGCACCTCTCTCTCTCTCTTTCTCTCTCTCTCTTTTGATTTTCTATCCTCCCTCTTTTTCTCTCCTCCCCTCTTTCTACAGAGCCACTAAAACACCTCTTTACCTTCACACAAGGTGAACTTGAATCGCTATTGTGAGCATGGCTCAGTCCCACCAGCCCTCGGGGAGATAAACCCCTTTGATTTGTGGAGTCTTCTCCTGCCTTCGCCTCTTCTCCCTCCTCCTCCAATTAATTCACCCCTTCACTCTTAGGGCCTCACGGATCAGGCTGCCACGCAGGGGAAAAGACAGGCAGAGCGGGTGGGAGTGTGGCCAGGAGCCAGGTGCTGAGGAGGAAATCCCACGGATTCCTGTCAACTCCCGTCCCCTTCCGAGAGCCCTGCAGCCCAGGGAGAGGAAGGCACCGAGGCATCCAGGTTCTGCTTCCCTGGACGCCAAGCAGCCTGGCTTTTCTATGAGAAAGTCAGACTGGGATCAGTTCCTTCCTCGGGCGTGCACATACGTGTGTTCATAACTGAACGTCTGTGCCCACGTTTAGGAACGTTTGTGAGACTGTTCCAGTCTCTGCTTGCAAGGAGGAGGTGCAGCTACCGATGCATGAGGAGAGGGAGAGTTTCTTGGCGTGGGCACTGTTGGGGGTGGCTGGGGTCAGAGTGGTCCCAGCAGATTGCCGGCAGCTCAGGCTTCATACTTCCCACAGGTGAACTGCATTTGTGAAACAGCTTGTTCTTCGACTTGCCTGGTAATTTCTCGACCCTCTTTCGTATTCTCCCCGTTAGTATTCTTTTGTCTAAGATTATTTCGGCTCTGTGAGCACAAGCATTTGTTTGATGTCCCAGACATCAAATATACTGTATACACTCCGAGAGGCTGAAGGAAGCAGGATTTTTGCTTTTGAAAACTCCCCCGGCAAGAATGACAAAAAGCAGTCTGAACTGCAGGCACAAAGGACAGGAGAGAGAGGACAGCACCAGGCAGGCGTGATCACGGGCCTCCCCCGCCCTGCAACGCACTGCGGGGACATGTAACAGCAGTAAACTGCCTGCGAACCAGAAAGGAAATCCATACAGCCACGAAGGGGTGGCCTGCCTTTGTCGATAGGCTTCCAGTTTGTGCTGGCTGAGAGGGAGCCCTCCTTATGACGGTAACGCCTTTGTATCCATGCCACCACCTCCTGACTGATCTTCGATACAGGTTTCTTACTAAATTTTGCATCTTGTAAACTGCCTTCTGTCTTTTCTAAGTTGGCTACATAGATAAGTAGATAGTGGATCTACAGAGAGAAACTAGGAAGGAAACCCTAAGGATCTTGTCCATGGTACCTGGTCAGTATAGCCAAGTACCTGGCACAAAGTAGAAATTTAAAACATATGACTTATTTTTAGAGTCCTTGTTATGAACTGAATGTTTGTGTACTCCCGAAAATTCATACGTTGAAATTCTTACCCCTAAGGTGATGGTACTGGGAGGTGGGATCTTTGAAGGGGGTAATTAGGTCATGAGGGTGGAGCCTTCATGCATGGGATTAGTGCCTTGACGAAAGGGCCGACAGACAGTGCGTGTTCTCTTTCCACTGTGTAAGGACACAATAAGAAGTTGACAGTCTGTCATCCAGAAGAGGGTCCTCTCCAGAACCCAGCTATGCTAACACCCTCCTCTCAGCCTTCCAGCCTCCAGAACTGTGAGAAATAAGTCTCGGTTGTTTATGTGCCATTGAGCCTATGGCGCTTTGTTATTAGCAGCCTGAACTAAGACCCTCCTATACAGACAGATCAATAGAAAAGCCACTTGGGAGACATGGATGTGGCCCTTGGGTACAATGATGACCCTCAGTCCATTTTCCTTGCCAGACTGGTACCAGGAGGCCCTCTGCTACTCCCTCGTATCTCCAGCTCTCATGCTGTGTTCATTTCAACCTGATGCACGACATGGATGGGGTCAAAAATCTTAAGCAAATCTTCAAATCCCTATCGAAGGGTTGAAACTCAATTGGATCAGTTCCTGCTTTGCCAACATTCCAGTGCATTTGCATGGGGGTCTGTTGAAGCCAGTCATGAAAAGCATGTAGGGCTCACTACTGTTCCCCATTTCTGAAGATGACAAAAGTGAAGGAATACCCTTGATAATACTTGGGTTGAGAACATTTCTTGTGCACCTACTAGGTTCCAGGTGTGGATCCTTATATCAAAATGTTAAGATTGCCCATAAATTGTAAGCATAAGGCAAGGAAACAGGGTTCACAAGCCACGCGGTTATTGCTATAATTGTAAAGAGGTGGAGTGGGGAGGTTATTCTTTCAAAAAATAACTGTCAAACATAGAAACTTACACAATACTCACATCACTTCGTTGTCAACAGTATTTAAGGCACATCTGTCTTCAAAAGACATTTTAGTTATTGCACAAAAGCAAGGAACTTCAGCATGACTCAGTTTCTCTGATTGTAATAGAAGAATAATAAAAATCTCTGCCACTTTCTTGCAGTGAATGACTCTTCTGAGAAAGAATCAGCTATGCAAAGTGCTTTCTGCACCTCACAGACAAGGTAATATTGAAATTTATGTCAGCATCATCATTAAATCTTTCCTCCTGGGGACTCAATATTTTTCAATATTGTCTCATTGATTCTAGCAGCATCATAAACAAGAATAGAGTAGCAGCACGATAGTTCCCCCGCAAGGCAGAACTGGATTTTCTTTCTGCTTCTAACTAGCTCTGAACTAAACTCAAGAAAGCTCTCATGGGCCTCTGTTCTTTCACCTGCAAAATGAGACAGTTGAACTAAATGATGCCCAAGGTTTACTTTGTAATACTAAGTTCAACAATAGAAAAAAATACCTGTTTCTCATGGTATAATTTTGCACAATCACTTCCTCCAGAGACTCTTTTCATCTGGGCTTTATAAATGTGCCCTCCTTGGTCCCCTTTGGCCTCTTCGTTAACTTCAGGCTCCTTCTGTGTCTCTTTTTCCTCCTCCTGCTCGTAGCATCGGCTCTATCTAGAGTCCCGTCCTTGGCCTCAGCCTCTTCTCTGTCTATACTCTGCCTCTGTGGCTTCATCCATGATTTCAGTTTTGATTATCATTTCTGTGTAGAAGGCGATCTAGTTTCTCTCTCTAGTCTTGACCACCTTCTCAAATTCCATACCCATCATTCCAACTGCCTGTGATGCACATTTCCACCTGAATATGGGACCAACATCTCAAGTTCCAATGATGTAGAAGAGAATGGATTCATATGTCTTGACCCCATGGAATCAGCCAGAGTTCAATCAGAGAAGCAGAACCATCATGAGTGTACGTGGAATAGAGGGTGTAACATAGGGAGGAGAGCTTCCACAATCACGGGAGCTGGTGGGAGTCTCTGCAACACTGTTTTTTCTGTGCCTGTGTTGGTATGAAGTCACTAGGGGTCAGCCAGATGGGCATTTGGAAGGGAAAGCTGGGTGCAGGTAAGGAAAAGGGTCGCTGTGAGGATGAACTAGAACCCACATCTGCCACATCTGTCTCTCACAGCCTCCAATGGCTGCTGTGAGTTATTTGCAGCAGAAGTCACTGCCCTTCTTTACAGAACTGTTTTGTACTTGACCCAGCACTTGAAGAAAATGCAGGAGGAGATTTGGCAGGAGCAGAGAAAGGCATGTGCCCGGGTAAGACCCCATGCCAACAAGGTGAGCTGGCAGATCACTGATGATGCACGTGAGCTGCCACAGCTCCTGGCCCCCTGCACCAAGCTTCAGAACATCAAATATGTGGCGCTGCCTCACTTCCACTGCCAGAGCTCATGCAACACGTGTCCTGAGGCCAACACTAACCCCAATCATGCAAGGAAGACAATTCTAAGAAGAATTAAAGAGACAAAGCTACCTCATCCATAGACTGCTCCTCTTCCTGTATATCCTAATTCTGTTCATGGCATGATATCTTCCTATCATCTGGATTAAAAACTATGAACTTCCCTTTCCCCCAAATCCAATCAGCTGCTAAAAACTGTGCTCTCTACTCTTACAATATCTGCTGTATTCAGCCCAGTACCTTCTTTAATCTCTATCAATCCTTCTTGCTAAGCAGTTGGGACTCTTGTTATCTCCTGCCTGGGCCACTGCAATAGTTTCCAGAGAGAGAGCTCAGTCCCTATCATCTCTCTTCTCTTTCAAACCATTCACAGCTATAACCATCTTATTTTCCTGACAATAAGATTACATAGATCCACACTGTTTTTCAGGGATGAAATCCAACTCCAGGCCTGAAAACAAAGGCCTTCCACAATCAGAGTTACTTTAATTTTCCAAATACATTTTCCCCTGTCAGCTTTTAGGAAACTTATATTCTATCCACTGCCCTACTATTCCCCATCCAGCAGTCTCCCATCCCTCCCTTGCCCACACTGCACCTCTTAGCTGAAAGGTTCTAACCTGGTCTGGAGCTCTACTATCCTGTCAAGGTGTAATAAGTCTGTGTTCAGATTTAATTGCTCCCCGTATCTTTCCCAGAAAATATTTGCAGTCATTCTCACTTCTGAAAATCCTAAATGAATTATCAAGAACCCTCTTAAAACACATCATTATGCCTGAAATGCATGTCACAAACTCCAAGTTAGACCACAGCATTTTGAAAATGGGGACCACATATTCTCCCCAAGCTACTTGCACATAGTGAGAGAACAGTAAGGACTTGCTCCCTAAATGGATGATTCCTGGGATCAGGACTTCACAGGGAAGCGAGGCAGTGGGGAGAGCCAGATCAATGGATCAGTTTCAGCCACTTTTAATTTGGAAGTAAACTTCCAAGTAAAAGTTTGTTGAAAAAATTATATTACTTAAGACTTATTCAGTTGCCAGCAATCAAAATCTAAACTGAATACTAGTTTAAATTTTGTTTGTCAGAAGAGAAAATATTGACCCATGCAATTAAACATCCAGGCATGACTAAATACAGGGCTCAAATGAGTTTATATTAGGACTCAGTGCTTTTGTTATGTCCTTCATTATGAGTTGACCTCACTGTTATAATTCTTCCTTTTCTGATGGGACGGTTCTCACCTATGCCTTCTACCTTACATGATTTTCTATTACTAGTAGTTTCAACCTGGAGTTTCTTCTCAATGGAGAGACTTGAATTGCCTGGAAGTCCCTTTGGCCAATGAGGCAGAAGGTATTGACTGCTTTAGGCATTACAAACAAGACTATTTTTTGAGAGGCAGTTTCCCAAAAGGAGTTACTAATACCATAAGAAGAAGGAGAGAATACTGGGTAGAAAAATATTTAACTCTTCTCTCCAGGAGGTTAGGGAAACTGTTACTCTGAAGACCCTCTTTGTTCCTGATATGGTTTGGCTCTGTGTCACCACCTAAATCTCATGTCGAATTGTAATTATCAGGTGTTGGAAGAGGGGCCTGGTGGGAGGTGACTGGATCGTGGGGGTGATTTCTAATGGCTTAGAACCATCTCCAAGTACTGTCTCATGATAGAACTCTCACAAGATGTGGTTGCTTGAAAGTGTGTAGCCCCTCCTGCTTCTCTCTCTCTCTCTCTCTCGCCTGTCGCCATTTGAAGATGTGCTTGCTTCCTCTTTGCCCTTCTGCCATGATTGTAAGTTTCCTGAGGCCTCCCAGCCATGTCTTCTGTACAGCTCACAGACACATAAGTCAATTAAACGCTCCCCCTTTTTTTTATAAATTACCCAGTGTCCAGTATGTCTTTAGAGCAGTGTGAGAACAGACTAATGCAGTTCCTTCTCACTTTAATATTTTCCCCATCAGCTCTCTCCTCCACAGAATAAGGTACTTCCACCATTTTCACCAATATTTCATAGGGAGGATGACAAGGCACTATTGCCCATCATTTAGGTAAAGGTGCACAGAAGCTATGCAGCATGCCCATGACTATAAAGCTACTGGCCAAATCCCCAAGCACAGGCATATGACACAGGCTAAGACCTAACTTGATGTAGATCACTTCTTCCATTCACCAATCAACCAAATGGTATTTTTAAATCAGAAATTCTTGTTATTAACCATATATTCTATGTGTTTATGGAAATAATTCCAGGTGAGTTCCTCAAACATAGGCACATAAAAATGAATTTTATGTGAATACAGATAGTATTAATTCTTACCACTTGTGTTGTGATTTGCATCTTTAAGACACTTCACAAGCATCATTAACTAATTAGTCTTCAAGATGCCTCTCTAGAGGTAGATATGTATTACCTTATCTTGCAGATAAGGAAACAGTATGCAGAGAGATCACAAAACTTTCAAGAAACCCACCAGTGAGCCCCAAATAATTTTCTCATCATGATTTCTTCCCCATATGAAAGTTCTCTTCAAGAAAAAACCCAAATTCATACTATACCAGGGACTCTGTGTGTAAATCCCACAAGAGCTGCCTGGTACACAGAGGAACATGTTCATCATTGAAGAATGTTTATGTCAATTGCATCATGGGTTACCTGAATAGAAGCCCATAACACATATTTGCAGGTAGACATGGTGTGTGGATTCCTTTGTAGCAATGTCAGTTAGGAAACATAGCTGCCAGAGAAAAAGGAATGAAACCTAATAATCAAATAGAAATGGGTAAAAAGCAGAAACAAACAAAAAGTTTTTTAAAAAGTGAGTTCCTTTGATTCCCCTTAAAGTGGGGAGTTCCTCTGATTCCCCTTATGTCACTTAAAGTTAAAAAGGTGTGAAGACGCAAACAGCCCCTTCCGGGGTTTTGAGAGATAAGCAGACACCACCTACTTTACCACCAGACAAATGACAGCTAGTGGAAGTGACCATGTTGGCAGATGGCTAGGAGTCCTAGCTGGACACCAACCTGCCCTGTTGCCTCCTGGGTGCACTCTCTCTCTGTCTCTCTCCCTGCCTTTCTCTCTCCCCTTTTTCAGCCCTAAAAATGGAAATCATAGATCCAACTGGTACCACAGAGTTGCATATAAACACTATGATAAAGTGCTTTGTGGGAACCAAGCCTTTTGTGCATTGTAAAGAGGGCTTTTGCGATGGTAATATTTCCTGCTCTAACCAGTACCACATCCTATACCTGGAGACCAGGCGGCCGCTCCTGAATGTCTGTACTTTTCCCTGTAATTCAAGTGAGCCACACATCTTCCTACTGGCATGTTCATAGGATTTGAAAATGAAGTCCTGTAGGGAACTCCTTCTAATTGCCAGTGAGTCACTTTCCTTTCCAAGCAAAGAGGTTTCTGTTGGTAACATCAGAGAGCAAGCGGTTGTCTGTATTGTAACAGCTTAATTATAAGTAAGGGTATAATCACACAATCTGTCATTATACCTTTTTTTCCACCCTGAGAATTTGTACTGCAATCACCATAACACTATAACAACATGAACAACAGACTGTCTGGTCTCCCCGTGATCGTTTCCTTTGCCATGCCTGGTAGGGATGAGCAGGCGGCTTTGGATGGAATAACTGACTGCTCGCTAGCAGTAAAAAACAAGCCTGAATCTTTCACAGGGTTTTCAGGGCGTCTTGTTCATTTGTCTCTCTCTAAAGGACAGTCAAGTCCCTCACTTTCCTCCCAGCCTAACAAACCCTCCCTCTGGTTTCATCTGTTTGAAAATTGCACAAGAAGAAACCACCCTTCTGCTATTTTATACCCAAACCAAGTGAAGTGGAAATTGCACGAGGAAACCTATCCATCTGTTCTCCCTCAGCTCAGCAGTGGAAAGAATTTATTACACAGTGCAACCTGCCCCCTGCCTCTGCCAGGCAGCCTGTGGGGTCAAGTATGGGTGTGGAGGGAGGCTCAGGTCTCAGAGAGGGGGCGATTGCCTTTGCAGCTCCATCAGTAGAAGTAGCTAACCTACTTATTACGGAGGAAGAGTCGGGCAGTCACAGAACAGCAGCATATGAGGAGGAGGAAAGGTATTGCCATTGAACGCCAGGTTACCTTGCATCCCACAAGCCACTGACCACGTCATTCCAGCTATACCACAGCCAAGAGGTAAGATCAGGGACAAACTCTGGGAGGCCCAGAACCCACCTCCAGGGGCTGGAAATTATATTTTAGAGGGAAGCTTTATTTCTAAAGGGACTGTTGAAGTTCAGCAATAACCTATTCTCATGCGTCAGAAATTTCTAAGAAAATGGCTCCAGGACAACTCCTGGGAAACAGCCCCTTCTTTTTGGATCAAGAAGCATGTGTGGCAAATAGTTCACCTTCCCTGAGTGGTTGTGTACTAACCTGAAATAATCATCATTAGCATGTTTCTGAGTGCTATGGCCCTTATCAGCACTGATGTTTCTTTTATTATAGGAGAATAGCTGATTAAGTCTCAGACTTGTCACAATGTACTGCAGGCACTAAACCTAGTGCTTTGGATTTTCCTTTTCCTCCTGTTTGTAGACTTCTTTATCTCCCTGGAAAATACAGTCATTTGTTTGTGTTTTGTGAAGTCTCTTTGATCCATAATGGAATACTCCAGGTATAAAGAAAATATTGGAGATTTGATTCTTACTTATTAATAATATCCCTCACAGACCATCAAATACAACCTGATCCTTTAATGTTGTCGCAAGTCTACCTTCAGGCCTTAAAAGAGACAAGGCAATTAGTGTAGGATCCATTTACTTCTTTTTGTCAGGTTGAAATTTAAACCAGCATCATCAGCCTGCCAATATCTCCACAAAACAACACCTAGTTAGAAGAGCCTATGAGATCACGGAGTCCAAGGCCATACTAATGCCACATGTTACGTGAACTTGTCATTCTTCCTAACAATACAAACTTTTGCCCCTTTTAACCAATTCATTTATTCAATTTGTTTATTCATCCAAGAGTTCTCTGTAGGAGCCAGGTACTTACTGTATTGTGTTGGGGATTAAAGTCTAAAAAAACACAGACATGGTCCCTATCTTTATACAGCACAGAGTCCAGTGGAGGAGACAGTCAAGAAAATGGTCAAATACAATATAATGTTTAAGGAGAGGGTAGTGTATAGTGATTGGGAGACTCTATGAGGGTCCTGTAGCCTAGATTTGGAGGTATTTATTAATAAGGTGGAGAATAATGCAGAAATGTATTCCATTTATAAAAAAAAACAAAATGGCAAATGTCCTGGGTGAGAGAGACATAAGAATTTAAGGCAATTCAAATTGGTTAAGATGGGAGTAGTGAGACAGAGGCAGGTGAGGTAGTATGTTAGTCAGGGTTTTAGAGAGAATGAAAACCAATACTCCGTGTATTCATAGAGAGAAGTGAATGAGCGCTTTAATAAACTGGCTTATGTGATTGAAGGGGGTGGCAAGTCTAAATGCAGTGAGTCTGGCTAGCAGACTAGACACCCAGGGAAGAGTTGATATTACAACTTGAGTCCAAAGGCTCAATTCTACCTTCCTCAGAGGACCTCAGTTTTTTTTCTTAATAACTCCACTTTATGACTTGCCCACTTTATAAAGGGCAATCAGTTTTAGTCCAGTCTACTGATTTATGTTAATCTCATCTTTTCAAAAAGCCTTCACAGCAATATCGAGATACATGTTTGTCCAAATATCTGAGTATCATGACCTGGTCAAATTGACACATAAAATTGGCCATCAACAGGTAGTAGTAAAAAAAAAACTTATAAAGGATCTTGGTAAACTTGTTAAGGAGTTTGACATTTATCCCAAGATCAATAGAGAGCTATTTGGGTTAGGTATTGTGGTCAGTTTGCAGTGATGATAGAATAAGAGCTGCTATTTAGGAAGATGACTGTGCCCACATCATACAAAAGAGAAAACAACTATCATTTATAGAGGTAAGCCTCTGTCTCCCAACTCCCATTTTAACCACTTTGAACATAAATGTCCTTTACATGCCGGAGGAGGGGGCAAGAATGAAAACCAGAAGACCAGTGGAGACTTTTGGAATCATCTTGGTAAAAGGATCATTTCTCAACTAGAAAAGTGTCAACAAAAAGTGGAGGGAAATTGCCATATTTAAGTGGGTTTTTGTTTTTTGGTGTTTGTTTTAGCTACCGGGAGTCAGGGAGCTAAAATCATTAAGATTTTATAATTGGTTGGCAAGGCAATGTTCCTAATTTGCAGGGCCCAGTGCAAACAAAAATGCAGGGCCCCTTGTTAGAAAGCATTTTTCCTTTTTTGTCGTCTCACTCTCAACCCATCACAGCATATTTTATCTGCTGTTTTACGTTGTGCTCCCTTGAGCACAGTCATATTCTTAAAGCACTCAGGGCCCAGTTCCATCACTCACAGGTGAGTGTATACACCCACCACTGCATCCCCACCCGAAGTCAAGGGAGCCACAGCCACTGTGCCAGTGCAGGAGACTTGGCAGCTAAGAATTCAAATTGGGGAGGCCGGACGGCGGGGGAAATGGGGGCCTCTCCGTGTGCTGAGGCTCCAAGCCTCAGTCAGTGCTTCATTGTTCTATCGGTCTTCACTTACAAAACACAAATTCAAAAAATAATTATGATGAATTTCAGGACAGCAAGTAGAGTGCATTAAACCCCAAGAACAAGGTCCTTCTGAGCACAGGGCCCATTGGGATTACACTGGTCACACACTGATGAAGCTGGTCTGTCTGTTAAGGTACAAAAAGTAAACTGAGGGAGAGGAAATAATGAGAATATCAGGCTTCCATCTTAAGAAAACCGATGAATGACAGTGCCATTCACATAGAGAAAAGGAGAGGGACACGTTTGGGACCCTGGGGGGAAAAGATGCTTGCAGCTTTGCATTGGTTAATTATGCAGAAGACAAGTCCAGTAGGTAGCTAAGTATATGTATTTGAATCTCGAAAACGGAATCTGGGTTAAAGATATAAAATTGGACACCATCAATGTATAGATTGTTTTTTAACCATTTATTCTAGAAGCAGCCACAGGTTTCTACTCATCCATAGCGATTTCATAAAGACAGAGCTCTAGAGAGACTAATGTGATCTATGGACCTAGAAGCTAGAAGTCAAATAGGCCATGATAGGAATGAACTTCCACGCCGTAATCACATTTACACCGCATGCTAAGCAGATGAGCTGAGGAGACTCTCTTACAGCTTGAGTGAAGCAAGGTGGCATATTGGGAAGGGTCCTGGTCTTCAAATCTGAAGGACATGGACCAGGTCCTAACATTCCCTTGCCCTGTGACCTTGCACGAATTGCTTACCCTCACTAAGCTTTTGTAATTTTCCTTTGTCAAAATCAGGACAACTAAATATCTCCCACTTGGTTGGGAGGCTGAGACAAAATAATGAACATAAATGCCCTTTACATGCTGCAAAATGACTAAAGACGTGAAACTGTGTTATTACTGCAGAAGAGCTAGGCAGCTTGGCAAGTTGCATTAACTCTCTCCTGCCACCAGATACTAAAAGGTATGTGAAAACAAGCATTCTGAATAATACGCAAGCATCTGCCCGAAGGAGCCCTGTGGGCATGAGCAGCCATTTCTGGTTCACCTCTATAAATGATAGTTGTTTTCCTTGAGCCACAGATAGCTCCTATCATCACTTCTCCGAGTCTAACTGATAGGGCTCATCTTCCCCTCTGCCCACTGATTGCATTGTCTTGGCAGTTTCTGCTTCTCCAGCCAGCCCCTGGCATCAGCTGTCCAGGGCCTCATTTATTAGAGCCATCGCTCATGTTTCCTGCCATGCTCTGTGTTCCCTGCAAGAGGCACTATGTTGAGAAAAAATAATTAGTAATCTAAGCACTGCAGTTCTGATGAGACACCTGCAGCATAATCATCCAAATCAAATATTTGGCTCCGCTTCTTCAGATGATATATCTCTTCCTGCAACTGCTGAATGGCAGCTTAGCCGAGCTTGTACTGAAAATGAAGAACATATCAAAGGAAGGAGGGATTCTTCCTGCTCTGTATCACCACGGTCTGTGCCAGTGTCACTGTTGCCAAGGCTCAGCCCCCATCGTATACATTCAGACTCTTCCAATCCAATCAGCTGAGAGGGACAGTTGTGGGGGAATGGGAAAAGACAATTTAATTTACTCAAGTGATTCAGGAATGAATAGTTGTACCACCAAGGAAATACCCAATTGTGTTCTCTGAAAATCATCACTGTCTGACACAAGGGCTGGCAGCTTTTTAAGTCCCTAGGAAGATATTTTAGTTTACAAGGCATCAATACATCTTCATTATTTTACAAATTGAGAAAACCAAGGCCCTGGCCTCATAGTTTTCCATGGTAGGCTCAGGACCAGAATTCTGCATTCCTACTGCCTGATTCACTGTTCCCTTCACTCAGCCACACTACTTAGAGGCAGGCCACATCTCTATCCCCTGCAATTGCACACGATAACTCTGTAATTACCACATGTATTTAGTATAGTTTCCAAATTGCTTGCTGCATTCAAAGCTCTTTCACTTGGAAAGACATGTTAGGGATAAGAATCACAGGGAAGATTCTAAACTAGCTAGCCCATGTCTAAAACCTATAAATTTAGCTGACCTTCTTAGCTTATAGTTTTCCTGGAACTACCATGATATATTCTAGGAACCATACACACAAAGTTAATGAGCTGTCTTCTGTTTTGGGTTAATAAAGCATTAGTGCAAATAATGCAAAAAGAGCTTGAATTTTTCAGCTGGTAACTTCCCCTCTTATATGAGCCATAACACCTTTCATATCCTTTGATTTACACGTAATCAACTGAAAAAATAAGTTGGTTTTATATAAAGTGATGTCTATAATCTGTGTCTACCACCAGCTTGTAAAGGCCACATGGTGGAGTCCACGACCATCGTCCTGTCTATAGCCACATGCCCAGAATCCAGTATTTACTCAATAAATATTTGTAGGAATTTTTAAATAATCTAGAATTGTATAAAGAGCAGTACATTTAATGGAGAGGGACAGCTCAAGATTCTGTAATTCACAGCCCTCCTTTTACAGATGAGTAAACAGAAACTGAAAAAAAAAATTAAGCGACTTAAAAGTGTCACAATCATTGACCTAGTCATTCAGAAACATTTACTGAGCACATAGCCTATTCTCAATGAGCAGTTCTATGGAAGAGGAAATCTGAACTATATCTTGAAGGATGGATTAACTTTATCAATCAAAGAAGGCGGAACGTCAGCACCGGCAGAGAAAGGCATTTATAAAACCTTAGCACCGCAAGAGCATAGACAGATCAAGGAACAATGGACTTGCATGTTAGAGATGAAAGGAAACTGGCAGAAGATGGTTTGAGAGAGGGAGTTTGGTGTCAGATATTGAAGAGCTCTGCTCCTTGTGTTAAGGATTTGGACTTAGACCAGCATCCCTCAAACTTTAATGAGTATAGAAATCACCCAGGGTTCTTGTTAAAATGCAGATTGTGACTCGGGGGCTCTGGAGTAGACCCAGAGATTCTGACTCTCTAAGCTCCCTGGTGGCATCAACCCTGCTGGGCCATAGACCCCCACCTTAAGGGAAAGGGCACGAGAAAACAGGAGGCCTACAGAGGTGTAAATGTAGGGCAGTGGTTCTCAAACTGTGGTCCCCATATTCTTCAGCCTCCTGCACTAACCTATGGAACGAGAAACTGTAGGCAGGGCCCAGTCTGCCCAAGCCCTCCAAGTGAAGTGGAAACACACTAAAATTTGACCACCACCAAATAAGGATAAAACACGATTAAATTTACTTTAGAGGAAGATGATTTGGGTAGGACTCACTGGGCCCCCCAGTCCAGCATTCCTCCCATTATAACTGTGGAAATTCACGCACAGATCTCTAAGTACAATTTAGATTTAAGAATGTTCCGCAATTTCAAAATGGCAGAATTGTTAATGAGGAACAAATTTTCTCCCACAGCATTCAGTATCCCTCTACGATTACAAAAAGCATGAATTACCCTGTGTTTGATGACGTCTCTAAGTGTTAGTAATTGAACTGACATTTAATAAACATGAGTAAAAAATTAGCACAAGCTTATATTCAGAAGTCAAAGTTGACCCTAATTTATTGGTTATTAAATTACTTAGAAATTACTTACACTTTTAAAAAATTACATATCCTGTAGGTATATCTGAGGTAGAAGAAGAAGTGAAATGTATTATCAGAATTTACATTTAAGCTCAGGGAAAGTTTATGATTATGATTTTTCTTGGAATTATATCCTTGGATCTAACAGTTGGGTTTTTTTTAATAAAAGGAAAAACAAGGTGTGTGTTTGTTTGTTTGTTTTGCCCCAGAGTTTTCTTCTCTTTCATTCTAAGTTTTATTGTACAATGCCTGAAATAAGCAAAAGGAATAAATGAAAGAATGGATCAATGAATCAATCAATTTGTAGAAAGATACTAAGTAGAAATGAATGGAAAAAGGAAAGAAGAAAAAAATAAATAAGACCAAATTGGTTAGAGAATATAAAAGACTAAAGTTTATTATACAAGTGTCTGGGACACATTAGAATCAACTGTTAAGCTTTTAAAAACTTCATGCTGAGGCCTCACTCCACGTTAATTAAATCAGAATCTGTGGCTTATGATCCAGCTCCAGTGTTTTTTCAGGCTTTCCAGGTATTCTGGGGAGACTAACCAGGTTTGACATCCACTGACCTAAAAGATCTTAAGTTTCCACTGATCTTATTTTTAGAGTTGAAATTATGAATGACATTTCATTTTTTAAAATCTTTTTGAGTTTTCTAAAGCCTGGCCTATCACATTCTGGCCATCCCCCTTGTCTGTATAAGGCAAGAATGTTGTAACGTTACTATGTCAAGTTACTAGAACTCAGGACTACATTAAAGCTATGAGAAGATGGGAACCAGATCTGAAAGCACTAAATTAGAAGATCTTTGGGTGGAAAATTTGTCCTTGACAATACACAAAGTGACTGTTCTATAAAGGGAATCCTGAATCCCATATTAAGATGCTGTTGGCCGTAAAAGCATGCCTTGCCAAAGCATTTGTTTGCTCTTGCACAGACCCACACTAAAAGTAATTTTCCGGACCATGAGTATGGGGTGCTAACTGTTTGCAGAGGCAGCAGGTGTGGATGACACACACCTGTTTTAATTGCTTCCTGAAACATTGTGAGGTTTTTGCCTGAATTTAGAAACAACATAGAGGCTTCCATTTCAACTCTGGATATTACAGTCAGGCCAGATGGAATCCTGTCGACTATTTGATTGAGCGTATTTTTCATTTGAAAATACAAACCACTGGGTACGTCATCTGTAGGGTAATCTGGGAGGACATTTTTCTTCATTCTATCTGGTGGGCCATGCAGAAACACCTGTTTCATATCTTAGAATAATTTGCAACTGCTATCTAAGAAATGAATGTTGAAACAATATCATTAAGCTACTTTTAAAAATTCATATGCTTGGGCATTGAAGAAATAACACAACTTGGAGCCTGCATCACCATTTCCATCAATATAATGCCCACAGTTTAGGATAATTAAACATTTCTGCTCTTGTTGATAAGCTAGGATGACCAATTGTCCTTGTTTTCCAAGGACTGGGGGGCTTCTTGGGGTAAGGAAGTTTCAGTGCTAAAACCAAGAAAGTCCAGGGCAAACAGAGGCAGGTTGGTCACCTTATTATAGACATACAGCCTGAGACAATGTGAGGCTGAATGATATTTTGTCACCTCACATATTGGTAAAATTTTCACCCAGACATTTAATACATATTATCATGAGTAAGTCAAGTATAATGACCCAGTTTGCTGAAAGTTATTCTGGAACTGAAGACCAGCCAAAATACATGTAATCCCATCAGTTGAGGATGCTTCCAGGAAGTGTAACTATGTCCACCCAGAGGGCCCAGGGCCTGTCAAAGGCACATGCTGTCTGAGAAAGCCATGTCATTTCCCAGTCATAGCCACAACTCCCAAGTTTACATACAATATTATTTCCAGTTATCTCAAAGTATACCAAAGAAAATAAAGTTTAATTTACTTCAATTTTCAATATAGGCTCATGCAAATATCACATTTGGATCTTATTTTGGAGACATTGAATAAACAATGTTTGCATCCAGTAATCGGGATTCTCTTTATTAGACCATTGAGATAAGCCCAAGATCAGAGTTTTCTACTAGTACTTTGCAAAGCCTTAGACTGTTGTTTCTCAAACCTTAATGAACATGGGAATCACTTGGGGATATTATTAAACCACAAACTATGACGCTAGAGGACAGAGGTAGGGACCTTGATTCTGCATGTCTAACCAGCTCCGTAGTGATCTAGGTGCCCCATGAGGCTCAGGGGAGGACTAGAGGAGAGTTGTACATTTTTTTCCACCCTTTTCTGAAAAGACAGCTGTGTTTATTTATATGGAAGTACTATATAGAGTTCATTTTAAAATGCATTTGAAAAAAGAGAGAGAAGCAAAAAGAAGAAAGAAAGAGAAAGAAAGAAAGAAAAAGAAGAAAGAAAGAAAGGGAGGGAAGGAAAAGAAAGAATGAAAAAGAAGAGAGGGAGGGAGGGAAAAGAAAAGAAAGAGAGAAAAAAGAAAGAAAGAAAAGAAAGAAAGAAGAAAGAAAGAAAGAAAAAAAAGGCACAGCATTAAAAATGTGCACCAGTATGATAGCAAATAATTCTGCAGAAGCATGAAACATACCTCCTCACAAACTCTTCTGCAAAACATGGTGTTCAGGTATGGCTTCAGGTTGGTTCAGAACATTGTTCGAGCCTGAGACTCCCAGCGTCTCATCACCTCCTTTTTGACAAAGCATAGCGTTAACCCTGTGGTAGCAGTGCCAAACCTGTAGTTTAATTAAAAAGCAAAGGGGAAAAATAAACCTCTCTCCAATACAGAGAAAAATGACAAAAAAGCCCATACAGAAGATAGCCTTGTGAACCCCAACTAAATAATGACTTTCATTTGCAGAACCTTCCACTTGACCCATGTAAACAGGAATAACAGCAGATGCTTAATAGGCTGGCAACTGGGGCGAATTTCAGGAGGGAGCAACTAGAAAGATATAAGCTGTAGGTGGATGGGGCCCAACTTAATTAGGAAATGTTTCAAAATCCAGGCAGAATAGAACTGTTCCCAGGGAAAGAGTCACTTTAGAGCAGGGTGCCTGGGTGAAGCCTTTCATGTAAGTGTAAAGCATCCTTTACGCAATCAAAAAAGTTAATCAAATTTTAGCAAAGAGCCACTGTGAGTTCAAAGGCACCTAAATTTCTCTCACTAGAACAATATTCTCCATCATTTGATTTGATCTGATTATTTATAATGAAACTTCAGGCTTTTTTTGGTTGAGTTGTTTTGGTGCTACACTAGTGTTTTTAAAGGGCACAGCGAGGTAGGCCCTGAGATCAGTAGCTCAGGTTTCCAGAATGCATTTTGCCAATTCCTAGTTAAAAGCTGCCTGCAGTCTTTGCTTCCCAGACATGGGACAATAGCAGTTCAGATGTGGAAATAAAACGGTTAATGAGGAAAGATAAGTACAGACAGGCAGGAACTGAGAGAATTATGAAAATCAATTTTACATGAGATCTGGAAATGAAACCTCCACGCATAATTCTAGATCAGTGTCTGCTTGGGAGGCAAATGAACTCAGCCACACCACATACTGTGAAGGGGGTTGAGGCTTGAAATGAGGGACGATCCTGGTAAAGGCAGCTTCTCTGAGCCTTACGAAAACTAGGGACAGGTGCTGTGGCCTTCTTTATCATTTAAATCAGTTTTTGTGGCTACAAAACTGAACTTGGGTCATTGCTTAAGGCAGAGATAACTTGTTGAAAGGCCACTGATGAGTGCAATTTATGCCTATCATGTTTATGAAAAGGCTGAATTCATTGTCAATGATTTCAAATAAGTCTAGTTGATACAGAAGTATACATTCAGAAATAACGAGAGACAGAAGACCTGGGAGCGATGGGCCTTTATCCATCATGGCAGACAGCGGCTGGAGCTGAGACGCCACCCACTTCATTATATAGATGCTTCTATCCATGCAGTTTCAAATCGGCTCCCTTCACTTCTTTGGCTTACGCTGCCAGGTGAGTCTGTAATCCCTGAATTCAAATCTGTCCTCAGAGATCCACCACAGGATCACAAAAAGAGAAAGGATGGTTATCCGGGGAATTATTTTTCTCCCCAAGATGAACCTTGTGCTTCTCAGGTGATAAAGCTAATGAAGCAAAGTGCTCACTGGTGAAGGCCCAGAAACAAGAAGGGAGCTACGTGTTCCGGCTGCACTTTCTTGGAGGCAATTTATTAAATCAATACAGATTGATAAACCACAAGGTGATTAACACTGTGTTTTTGTTGTTTGTTTTACTGTGGCATATTTAAAGAATTATAATACATGGATTTAGCTTGTGTCTTCCAAGCTTTCTTGGGAGGTGTTCCACTGGTTCTCCCATTGGTGAGGAAAAGGTGAAGTGAGACACCAAAGGACGCTGATGTAGCCAGTGTCATCAGCAGGTTATTAGGGCAACTGGAGCTCCATCTGCTGGGACCTCTGGAATGCGCTGTAGAGCATGTCTCAGATTTGCCCTCCCTGGGTCGTGAGGATGATCCCCATTGTCATTTGGTCCAGGAAGCTCACAGGACATGGACTCCCAGCCCGCACTGAGTAAACTCTGGGGATACTCCAGAGGACGGAGAAAGCCCTCAGACAGATGTTTGTCCTCAGAAGGGGCCAACACACAGAGGAGTAGAGAGTGCTGATGAAATCTAGACATAGCAACTATAGCCTCCAAGCCAATGAATGGCCACTGACTTTGAGTGACTACAGTCCAGTTAGGAAGATAATAAGTAACGTTTTTTGAGTAAATATCTATGTTCAAGGCACCCTGTTAGGTATTTTCCATTTGGTCTTCACAACATGTCTGTGATATTAGGTAATATAACTGTATTAATTATATAGATAAGGAGACTGAAACACAGAAGCATTAAATAACTGGACCAAGGCTGCCCCTACTAGTAAGCAGAAGCTGGAGTCAAATCCAAACAGGCTGGCTCCAGAGCCCACATTTATAATGACTTTTCTCCATGGCTTCTCTATGACTCATGAACAATTACAAATAACAATATGAGAAAAATAAAGGGAGATCCCTGCATCAAAACCTACTCCTGGAAGATGATTTCTTCATGAGTTAGTTGTTTTTTCATGGAGGACAAAGACTTAATCCAAAGCAACATGTGCCTTATCATGGAACTCCCAGAGCTGATGACAATGAGAGAGCTTTGGAGGAAAGGGCCTCAGGAGGTAGGGGGACACTGCCTTACTGGGGCATCCCTCCTCCTGGCTGCTAACCTAGGAATAAAAAGCTTCTTTTTTATTGTTGTTGTTTTGTTGTTTTGAGATGCAGTCTCCCTCTGTCATCCAGGCTAGAGTGCAATGGTGCAATCTTGGCTCACACTTCAACCTCCGCCTCCCAGGTCCAAGTGATTCTCCCACCTCAGCCTCCCCAGTAGATGGAACTACAGATGTCCACCACCACACCCAACTAATTTTTTTTATTTTTAGTAGAGATGGGGTTTCACCATGTTGGTCAGACTGGTCTCAAACTCCTGACCACAGGTGATCCACCCGCCTTGGCCTCCCAAAGTACTGAGATTACAGGCATGAGCTACTGCGCCCGGCTGAAATAAAAAGCTTCTAATCCCTACTGCTAACTACAGTTCAGCAACACTGACCTAGAATAATCAGAAAAGAAGCAAAATTGTATGAAGAAGGGTGTCCATCCTAGAACCATTGATGATCACAAAATACCCAAAACAGGGGATTACTGAAACTACAATATTCCCATACGATGGGGTAAAAGGCAGCCTGTAAGGGGCCGGTGAACACTGTAGAGCCCCTCCTCTCCATGTGAACACACTGCTCTCTAAAAGCTGGTTTGGAAACTTAGCTTGTTTACAAACCCAGATGAACACCATAAAAGTGACTCCTAATGTTTTCTATTTGCGGTGGGTAGAATTGATATGCTTTAGCTCCAATACTTAGCCTTCTTCGTTCTTTGAATTGTGTTAATCACATTTAACACAGAGGAATTTCTGTAGGTATGGACATAAGGAAGATGTGCATTAAAAACACTAAGTGGAAAGCAAGCGGAAAGCAGTATTTCTAGTATGATACCAATTTTGAAATTTTGTATACTTAGACAAAAAGAGTGTCAGGCACAGATAGCAAAATACTAACAGAGGTTATTGCTGCCTACTGAGATGCTCGATGATTTTTCTTCTATTTTCTATTTTTGTGTTTTAATTTTTCTGCTATAAACATGCAGAGAGAGAGAGAGAGAGAGAGTGTGTGTGTGTGTGTGTGTGTGTGTGTGTGTGTTTCCCTTGAACACGACTTAAATTTTTGGTGAAATATGTTGTAGCGTGAGAAATTGGAGAATCTCCTCGCCACCCTGCAACTGATACAGTAATGCTAGAGAAGACTTTGGTATTGAAAGAGCTTGAGTTCCTGCCAGTTGTTGATTTTGTGTTTGCCCACTTGTCCACCTCCTCTCTTGCATCTACAATATGAGAATGAGGAGATCTTCCACATGGGCTGGCTACATTGTACTGCACCACACCAGTATTGGGCGTTATCAAATTATCAGGGAATCATCTTCACTTGGGCATAGTAGGACAATAAGGCAACTTCCTCTGAAAACCAAAAGGAATTGGAAGGTGTCAATGTTGGAAAAGCAACTGGCTGACAGGCTTACGGCCGGGGAAAACATTAGTCCCTAAATGTAAGAGCCAAGCAGGTGAGGAAGAAGTCAGAGGGGCAGCCCAGACTGCAGCCACATTCCGATACCCAGGCTGACAGCCTGACTTTCAACAGCCTGCTGGCTTGCACTGGTCATCCAACCGTTAATAGGAGAAATTTCCAGGGAGAGACTCTTACTGGCATATTCATTTCTAAAGAGTTATTAAATAATGGGTATCTGTCGTGGTGATTACATGGGAAGCTAACTGCTATTTTTCTTGATGAAGCTGACTCTCTGAGGCCCGGGATGAAAAAAGCATTGCGGCGGCAAGGTGACTCATGTCTGTAATCTCAGCACTTCGGGAGGCTGAGGTGGGTGGATCAGGAGATTAGGAGTTCGAGACCAGCCTGACGAAGAAAGTGAAACTTGTCTCCACTAAAAATACAAAATTAATCGGATGCAGTGGCAGGCCGATTAATTGGGAGGCTGACACAGGAGAATCGCTTGAAGCCCATTGCAGTGAGCAGAGATTGCACCACTGCACTCCAGCCTGGGCGACAGAGCAAGACTGCCTCTCACACACACACACAAAAAAAGCAGCATTGTCTTCCACTGAGCGATGTGTGTTGCCACAGGGCACGGGCCGGGGAGGCGGCCTTTGTCTTGTTCGGTGCCTTTTTTTCCCTCTGCTGTTATGACTGCTGCTACTGCTGCTGCTATTTGTTTTTGTAATTGTTCTTCGAAGGCCGCAGGCAAGAAAGCTGTTCTAATTGTACAAATCACTGCACGGCTGAATCACAGACGCAGTCCCAAGTAATCTGTGCAACCATTTGACTGAACTTTCGAACTAGCTGGGGGCGCTCCCCAGAGTCTCCTGAGGCCGGCGTCTGACAATGGACATAAAGCAGCCGCTAAATGAGATGCGGGAACAGTTGTGTGTCAAGCGGCAGTGATTCAATTCCGGGCAGTCAGAACGCAGGCAGCCCCCGGCCACTCTGTGATTGGCAGTGTGCTGATGCAGGCTCCCAAACCGCGCCCTGCCCATCTTGTTAAAATGGGGCCCCGGATGCAGCTTGGCATAATGGAAATGGATGTCTTGTGGAACCAGTCAGCGCTGGGTTCCAGTCTGCTGTCTGCAGCTGAAGCTGCATGGACTCTGCAAGTTACATGGAACTTGCTAAATGGAACTTTTTGGTTGTCTTCCAATTCCAGCTAAAGCCAAAGAGGGGAATACCTCACACTGCCCATCCATGCAGAACTAAGAGATGGCTTAAAAAATGGCTTCCCAAATAAGAGAAGCCTAGGATGCGCTGAGGACACTGATCAGAGTAGGGCAGGAGTGAGGCATCTTTGAAGAGCATTGTTCTAGCAGGAAATTCTCCAGGAGGAGAACGGAATGTTTTCCACACCTTCGGTTATTTGATAAATATGGACTGAGTCCCTGTCATATTTCAAGCACAGTTCGAGGCACTGTGGATACAACAATAAGTGTAAATTGCTTACTTTCACCAGTGAGAAGGGCTCCCCGAAAATGCACTTAGGGGAATCTGAATTGTCAGTAAGGAGACTGAGATCTCATGGCATTGGCCTGCCCATACAGCTATCAGAATATAAGAGCAAACATCTTCTCGGGAGTACCCTACCCTTCCGGAGTTTAGCACTTGAGTTTTCCCGAGGCTGAGTGAACTCTTGGAAGGTAGATGGATGTGAATTGCCTTGAAAGGCCCATTTCCAAGAGCAGCAGCTCCCTTAGACCAGAACAGGAGGAATTCCTGCCTTCCTTCAGTCATGTTCCTCTCTTCCAAAGAAATGGTTTATGAGGCCAGGGGACATGCCTACCTTAGGGTCATGCCTACCTTAGGGTCATGCCCACGTGAAGACCATGTCCTCTCCTAGACCATGGCTTGGGTAACTGGGACTCCAGAATTTCATTCTCAAATGACTTCAAGTCAAGCCAGTTTCCAAGGATAGACTCCATCTTTATTAGGCCCAGGGGATGCTTAAGGGCCCGCTTTTTGCTGGCAGATGTGAGGAAAAGGGTGTCCACATGCATACGCACAAGACCCCTTGGGACAGCCAAGGGATAGAGAGAAGAGAGACCAACAGTGGGCTGAGGGCTCAGTCTTGGAGCCAGCATCTAGCCTGGAATTCTCCACAGTGTGAGAATTCTGCATACAATCCTGTCTGGCCTTTCAGATAAGCATGAAGATGCAGTGGTTCGGGAATGAGCATAGAACTCATTTTATTAAATTATTGTTAGCTTGACTGACAACGTTTAAACATACCTAAATATTTAAAAGTCGTGAACTTTTGTTTGTACTCCTGCCTAGGGCCACATGTTAAGAGTGGTTCAATTCATAAAGGCTACCTGCCAGGTGAGTCAATAGTCTATACATAGGCTGAGAGGGAGAGTCGTAAGTAGACAGCTGCAGTATCCACCTCCTGAGTCAGACAGCACAGGTCAGAAGTCCGAGAGCAAAGGGGAGGGATGGGGGAAGGTTAAGGCAGAGTTTACAGAAGGCTGGAGGAGGGGAAGTTGGAGGAAATAAAAGAGTTAAGGGGTCTCAGGGAGGAGGCCATAAAGAACCCTCCACAGCCCTACATCCATCATTAGAATCTGGCCCTATGCCTTAACAGCCAAGACGTTAACTTGGAGGGCATTTAACAGCCAAGAGAGAGTCACAAACACCAGTCCCATTAAATGGCACTCACATTCTACATCTCATTCTTTTTCACTGTTTTGACCCCAGAGAAATGGGAAGTACAAGTGCTAAAGGAGCAAACCAAGTGGAGGTTTTTCCCCACTGGACTCTCCGGAGCCTAAGTTTGGCCTGGATTTAGGCAAAGAAGAAGAGACTGGAGTTTGATTTAGATTATTTGGACTTCTTAAAACCTAACAACAAAGCTTTTTGAATATCTGAAAAGGACTTGGAAAGCCATAGGTTGGTCAAGATGTTTCTCAGGGGGTGAGAACATGACCTTTTGACAGAGGGACTTTCAGAGCAGTGGTGTGCAAGAGAGAAATAGCACTGTTTATTCACTATACCCTCGTCATTTCAAACGATTTGGTTGACATTAACATATAAAATGCAGTCAGTATGCAACAGGTTCAACAGCTTTGCAAAGGTGTCGTGAAGAACAGAGAGAGCACAAGTGGTTTCCAGCATGTTCCATGTATCTAGTGTAACTGCTATGGTAACTTCTACCATTGTTATTAATGGTATTATAATGGAAAGTGTACTAACAGTTCAGAATTTCACTTTGGTTCCCCTCACGCCATCATCCTTCTGAATGACACTGCAAATCTGGGTAAGTTTCTAGAAGGTTCCTCTTTGATTGGATTCTGTGGGCATATACGTGGCAGCCATGGTAGCGATTGTCCCTTGACAGAGGGATTTCATCACTGAATCGGGCAACAGCAAGAGGAATGGAAAAAGGTAATATTCCTGGTGTCAGGCATGGTATTGGGGACTTTACATGTGTTTTTGTCATTTAATACTCACAAGGACCAGCAGCATCCAGGGCCTTCCCACAGCAGGTTCCCTGAAAAGTGAAAGAAACCTGAAGAATGTGTTGGAAACATTAACACTGAAATCTTGAAAGCTAAGAAGTTACCACTCTGCAGAGGCTGCCTGGGAAAGCTTTCAGCTTTCTGCAGCCAGGACCTATAAGAGCTCTTCAGAGGCCACTTGTGATGATAAGGAGTAGTGCTAAGGCATGGAGGATGTGCAGCCACACCTTCTTCAGGAGAGTTTGTCATGAGCCTGAATCAGGCCCACTTTAAAGCTGTGAGAATTGGAAAATCTGTGGCTATTCATTCCTCCTTCAAAGTCCGCCATTTTGGCCAAACTTGCACATTAAATTGGTGCTTCACTCAAGAGTTGATGATGAATTTTAGAGCAAGAACCTAAAACCCCAAAACTGGAACACATGTACAGGCAACTAGCAGAGAGTTTCAGAGATTTAATAATTCAGCGAAATGTCCATAACAAGGGTGGAAGAGGTTCCTGCCATCATGTAAGAAATAGATTTGTCTTGCTGGTAGCTGAGGTGGGACTTCCCAGGGTGGGATGGGGGTGTGTCCATTTTTCCTGGTTCACAGAGGAAGATTTGAGTGAGTTTTTTTTACCTGAGGCCTGCATGCAGGTGTCTACCAGTGAGGACCGAACCACATCTGATCCAATGGGGAGGATTCCCTGTGTGATGTTCCATCAACACCGCAAAATAGAAAACAAATAACAAAATGGCCCTGCAGACCACTTGCAGAAGAAGATATATATCTATACATACACCAGGGAAATAAACAGGAGAAAGGATTCAACCACATCGGTCATCAACAAAACATAAATTCCAATAGGATTTTTTTGACAACTATTTTATAAACACCTACCACATGTCAATTATCAAATCCTAGGAATTCACAGATGAAAAGACAGGTCTAATCCTCAAGAAGTTCATACTCTGATTGGTGAGAAAGACACACTAATAGGCTGTAACTGCACAGAGCCATGAGCCATGTGAGGTGGGTTAGGACAGGGGCTATGCAATGTGATAAGACACCTCATCCAGATTTGGGAGGAATGGAAGAACTCCATTTGCTAATGGAGTAACATTGGATTGCACACCTGAAGGACAAGTGGGAGTGAGATAGCAAAGATGGAGAGGAGGGGCCAGAGAGAGGGAGAGGAAATGAGAAAGGAACCCCAGACAGAAGGAACATTCTGCATAAAAGCCCTGATGAAAAAAAAGTAGAGCTGGTGGTTTAATGAGCTGGAGCAAGTTACGGAGAGGGCAGTATTGGGTGAGGAGGCTGGGGGGTACAGAGTAGACTCATCGTGGAGGGTCTTTGACACCCCCAACAACCCCTGCTGAGTCCAAGGCATTGAGACTTTTTCCTGGGAGCAAGAGTCAATGAGTGGCTCTACATGTGGGAGTGTCAGTAACATATTTGCATTTGAGAAAGACCATTCCCATTGCAAGGTAGAGAAAAGCCAGAGGTCACCCAAACCAGCAAAACAGAATCACCCATGAGTAGGGAGGTCATCGAAGTTTTGATCCCCTCTCTTATGTCCCCAAGTACCTGAGAAAAAGATTTACATACGTGTGGTTTATTTGATAGGTGATTCTTGCAGTACAATGAGGAAGTATGAAAGAGAAACAGGGAATGCAATAAAGTCAAGGAATGCTATATTAATAATCAAGTATCTTCTGTAGGCAATTGACTGTAGCACACACCTAGAAAGCTGGGCTGTCTATCCACCAACTCCTGCCCCTAACTGGTTCTCTTCCTGGCCATTTCCATGCCACAGAGAACTCTGCAGCAACAAGATATAGGAGCTTGAGGTAGGAAGCCACTAGACAACTGTCCACAAAGCTGTGGGCTGATATCCAGGGTGGGCCAAGTGGATGTAGGTGACTGCATCTGCTTCAGAGAGTTGGAAAATACAGCAGTTGATTAGTGACACAGAAGAGGAAGGAGACAAGGCAGATACCTGAGCTTCTGCTCTAGGGAACTTCATGGCTTCCGGTGCTATTCGGTGAGAAGAGGATCATAGCACCTCAAGGCCATACTCCTTCCTCAAATGGGGATGTCTGGTTCTCATCTTTGTCTTTACTGTCTAGGCTCACTTAGCTAATGGTATTAAGTCCTACTATGGTTTGAATGTTTGTGTCGCCCCAGAATTCATGTTAAATTCCTAACCCCTCACCAGGTGATGATATTAGAAGGTGGGACCTTTGCAAGGTGATTAGGCAATGAGAGCAGATCTCTCATGAATAGAATCCGTGTCCTTCTGTAGAAGAGATCCCAGAGCTCTAGTTTCTCCCTTTCACTATGTGAGGACACAGTGAGAAGGTGCCACTGATGAACCAGGAAGTGGGCCCTCACCAGACACCAAAGCTGTTGGCACCTTGATCTTGAACTTCCCCATTCCAGAACTGTGAAAAATTAATTTCTGTTGTTTATAAGCTACCAAGTCCCTGGCACCTTGTTATAGCAGCTTGAACAGACCAAGACAAGCCCGTTCAATATACCAGACTTTCACCTTCAGATCTCCCAGCATCGCCACATTTCTATGGAAATTTACACATGCCAGAGGTGTCAGCAAGAACTGTGAGTTAGACTCAAGGAAAATGACAGAGTCCCTGAGGAGAAAACCTCCTTCACTGTGTCTTTATGCAGATGCCTTGCCTGGCTCTGGGCTGAGATAAGAGCTCCTCATTTCCATAGGTGTCAAATATGTCATGGTAATTACTATTATGATTATTTATTGAGCACTGACAGAGTTCACATAGAAAATGTTTTGTAAAATAATTAACGTTGTAAAAATGCAATTACTAGAATTTATTTCCTGACACAGATCCAAATGTAGTAGAAATTATTACCAATAACAGGAGGAATCGGCAGTAGCCAAGCAGCAACAGGCTGTGTGAGGGCAAATTGTATATTTCTCTCTTTTTTTTCACCGGGAGTAAGCTATAGAAACCAGACATGATGGCTCAAAGCCAGACATTGTACAGAGTGAGACTATGTCTCAAAAATTAAAAAAATAAATAAAAATGAAAATAGTTGGTAATTCTAGATGGCTTGTGTCTATGTGAAGTGGTTTAGGTTAGAGATTTGGGAGTTGGGAGACATGGGTTTGGGTCCTGGTTCTGTGGCTTACTGGCTGTATAACTTTGGGGATGTCATTTTACTTCCTGCTGAGTCTCAGATTATTCAACTAAAAAATAAAACAAGTAATACCTGCCTCCTTGCAAAACATCATAACAGGTGTCCATGAGGTCGAGTGGATGAATGGAGAAGTACATGCATAAAGCGTTTAGCTCATCGTAAGAACACAAAAGAGTTAGCAATCATTTTTGCATTTGTGTTTTATAATAACCTAAAATTATTCAATAGTCAAACTGTGATTTCACTATGCTTCTTTATTGCTAGCATGATTTTATAGGTCATATAGTAAAAAACATTAGGCTCTCTCGGAGAGATTGCTGAATTTGAAGTCAGAAGACCTGGAGCCAGTCCTTGGCTTCATCTCTTCCTAGCTGTTCAATCTCAAGCAAGGCACTTAACGTCTCTGAGCTTCAGAGCTCCCTTATCTGTAAAACAGGATGATAATACTTGGTCCCTCTGTTTCATAGATGGAGGTCAATATTAAAATAAGATCCTTGAGAATACTCATGAGCTGCAATGTGGAAAAAACTTTTGTTGTTTTATTTATGTTAATGTGTTTTATTTTATTTTGTGAGAGCTTTAAAACATTGACTTACGACATGTATTCTAGCCCCTCAAGAGGCCTGCTCTGTCTAGGAAATTGCACTGGAGGACCTGCTGGTTGCTGGAACACCTCTGAAGCTTTCTAGCTCTTCTTTCCATGTGACAGTGCTGCCATAGGCCTCTCTGAGTGTGCTTTCCATTAGTGGTGATGGAGTCTCTCACAAGCACACCAGGTTCTCTAGTTAAGGAATCTGCGAGACGCCCATTCAGGTTTTGTAGAAGGTGAGATTCCACGGACAGAGTGGTTTGATTGTTCTGTCACTCTGATACATACATAAGTAGCCTAGACCTGAGATGCATATTGAAATCCCTATTTTTCTAGTCTTCCCATCATCATGTAAAGAAAAGTGCTTGGAGGTGACTTTATTGTCACCTAATAGGTGAATCCATGAATAGCTCATATTGGCATTTCAAGAGCCAAAAAGAAGAGCACATTAGACACACTTAGACATTTATGAAGTCATATTTTGATGAAAAACAGAGAATTTGAAACTTTTTGCATGACTGGGTTTTATACAGCTTCAAAATATCAAACCTTCTATTTTCCTGAGTACAAAGTAGGATGAGCCAGAAAGACAAAGTAGGATAAACTGGAAGGACAATCCAGAGATCAGAAGACAGGAGGTATATTTTTAGCTCTTGGAAGCTGCTGTAAGATTAGCTAACTCAAGCAGACAGAGGGAGTCAAGAACTATGGAATCCAGGAAAGCTGAACCCACATTCCAGCACTGTTCCTTCTTAGCTATGTGTCATTCATGAAGCCACTTCACCTCCCTGGGCCTCTGTGTTGCTGTATCTATGTTGTGGATAAGAATACCTTGGAAGCACAGTTCTGGGAATGAAATGAGCTAACTATAAACAATAAAGCATGGCATCTAGCATGGAGATGTTAGCCCTCTCTCTTCCCTTTGCTTCTTGCTCTTAGCTTCTCTAAAACTAATAACCCAGAAGGAAAATGGAGAGTCTGGTTAGGTCAAAGAGCCTTAATGAATATGACAGCACAGCATAGTGGTTGAGAGCATGGACTCTGGAGTCAGATTGCAGGGCTCCCGTCCTGCCCCCACCATTGCAAGCTCTGTGCCCTATTGGACAAGCTACTGAAACTTCCCCCAGCTCAGTCTCCTCATCTATAAGACAGGGAGAATAAGACCCGAATTATGGAGATGAATCGAGTCCATATTTGTAAAGTGCTCAGGGCCTGACCTACAGTAAGTGCTGGATGAGTACTTGTGAACTGAGTCCAATCTTCTCTGAAAGTCTTAGAACGATGACATTCGGCAGACCTTTATCTTCCTGGAAGTACTCTAGCAGAGAGGTACCAGCACTTCAAAGGCATCAATTGGCCTCCTTTCTTGACTGACAGCTTCAAAACCATATGCACTGCATCCTCCACTGTGCCCCCACCCCATGCTACATAAATCTTTATAGAATTGGATTGTAAAGAGCCAAGTATTGGAAAACCGAAAACCCTAATATCCCAATCAATTGCCTGAGAGTAGTTCAATGGCATTTCTTTAAGCCCTCTAGCATCATCCAGGCTGCGTTGTAATAGTCCTTCACCTTGGACCAGAAGGCAGAGGGCAATGCCATCTTGCAGTTTGTCCCTGCGCCTCTCTGGTTGCTGTCAGATGAACAAAAATAAATGTTCAGAGGCATCGGGTTATTCTCATTTAGCACAAATGCACAGGATCCAGAAGTTGGCACTAATTCCCTCTCACATATCCCTAGATTGAATGCGTCTAACTCTGTATTAGAGGGAGGGGAAGAGCGGTTAAGGAAGAAGAGAGGTGTTACAGGATGAGAAATGCCACATCTATTTTAACCTCACTGCAGTCTTGGCCTGGGTCAAGAGAGAAAAATAGGAAATCTTTAAGAAAGAAAAGGCACCTAGAAAAAAGGCTGCTGTTCTTTTCCTTTTCTCGGGTCCTGTGAATAAAATTCAAAGCCTCTTCTCTCCTTGACTGACCACAGATAAAAAATGATGGCTAAAATATTCTCTAAGGATAGCAGTAGTCCCTGGTCACAGTCTGTGCCTTCCTTCCAGCTTAGGCAGCCACAGAGCAGGCCCAGCCACAAGGTCCCCACCAAGGCAGGAGCCACAGTACCCAAAGAAAGGAGCATTTTGAAGCCAGAGGCATCTGGGCAGGCGGAGAGAAAAAGATGGCTTTTGAAACCAAACATGGTTTCACGCAGGTCATTATCCTCACCCTGTCTTTTGTTTTCTTTCTTCCTTGTCCTGAGCCAATTTTGAACAAGCCGGTCTTAAGACGTGTTTGGATTCCTGTGCATTCAGCTCTCTCAGACCCTTAAAAGCTTGAGAGGAAACATTTAAGAAGCGTGATTGAGGCCGGCTGTGCTGCACCCCAGCCAAGCCACACGAGCGAATCCTTTGTCCTGATCGCTTCTGATTGCTGTGGCTGCAGGAATCCTATAGCGATCAGCAGACAACTAAGGTGGCTGGAAGGGAGGAGGTGGTCTGGCCACTGTCCACACAGTCATGCCAGGCCAGGAAGTGTTCCTTCCTCAAAGCACCTCTTGTGCAGATATCTTTCTGATGTTTGCCAAAATGACACAATCACCTTACAGCAAAGAGAGGAAGGTATGTTTAAAAATGCCTTCTGAATGCTGTCTGCCATCAGTCTCAATTGCTTGGTACATTTTCTTCTTATGCTGAATCTTGCCTCTCACATTAGTCATTCCAGCGGCCCCCAAGCAGTTTGCAATTTGGAACTCCCAGGGTGTGGTAGATTGCAAAAGTGGCTATAATCCTTCACCCTTCCCTATGTCAAATCACTGTGCAACTGTGACTTGATAGCTCATCCTATGCAGAGGAAGAATCTCTTTCTCCCTGGAATCTGAACTTGCCTTGTACTTGCTTTGGCCAGTAGGTAGAATGCCATGGACATGTCAGAGTACTGTTTCCAAACACTCAGCCTCAAAAAACGCTCTGCTTTCTCTCTCTCTCTCTCTCTCTCTCTCTCTCTCCCCCCTCCTCCTCCTCCTCTCCCTCCCCCTTTCGCCATCCTGCCTAGCTGTCCTGTGAACAAGCAGCCTGTTGGAGGATGAAAAACCATGTGAAACAAAGACATGACATCCCAGCTGAGGCTGCCTTAGTCCAGCCAGCTCCCAGCCAACCCAATAGCTAACTGCACACGCATAGATAAGCCCAGCTGAGATAAGAAGTAACCCCAGCCCAATCTGCCAACCCCCACAATCATAAACCTAATGGGTGTTTATTATTTTAAGCCACTAAACTTGGAGGTGGTTTATTACATAGCAAAAGCACCTCATGCACCTGATATTTTTCAAAATGACAAAATTACCTTAAAAGGAGAAGGGATGGTAGGGGGAGCTTCTGAATTCTCCATCTTGCCTCCAGCCTCAATTACCTGATAGACGCTTCTTCTTCCGCATCTCACCTGCCACATGCGCAGCTCCAGTGGCCTCCAAGCACGCTGCGAGGAATTCCCACGGCTTCCGATGTGTATAGAAGGTTTCTCTTCATTAGGATCCTCAGCCCTGCAGACCCATTTCTGTTCTAGGGGAAGCAGAAGCCTGTTGGGTAGAGAGGTGATAATACCCATCTCCCATACATTCCTTGGATAGTATTTATCCTGCAGAGGAAAAAGTAGTCAGTTTGGAACATGAAGTAGCTTTGTTAACACAGAACAGCCTGTTTCTTTTCTTAGGGCTGAAAAACTAGGTTTCAAAGACAACTCCGTGTCTTGGGAAGCATTCGGTTCTCATGCTTGAGCACATGTGCATGCATATGTGTTTTTGTACATGGAGCAAGCAGTGGGGAGAGAACTCAGTTATTGGGTGCCCACAATTTGCCTGTCACGATGCAACTTCGGCTAGTTTTGATAAAATCTCACATCATCGTGAGAAGGTTTAATTATCACAGATTTATAGATGAGGCCACTAAAGTTCCACAAGGTTAAGCAAGTTGCCCCAGGTCTGACAGCCAGCAAGCGGTAGAACGATGGATTGACCTGCGCTGTCACACCGTGATTTTTTAAAATTGTATTGCCCCAATGAGAGGCTTCTGCATAGGATTATCAGGAGTTCCACAGATATTTGGTTAAAATAGTTGTCTTACATTTATCTATCTAAAATGTTACTTAAAAATCATCCACTCCAAATATGCCACATTCCAACATTTAGTATAGTAGAGAACACCATGCTTTTGTCATTTGAGGCTATGGAATCTGAATGCACTTTATTGTGTAGAATTTGGAATAAAGCTGCTCTAATGTTTCTGGCATGTATGTAAATATTATATTAATTGAAAGGGTAGGAAATCTGCACTGTTCTTTTTCTTTTCTAAATGTAGGCCCACACATGTTGCCTTAGGTAAGTGATCATGTTACCATGCAGATATGCAAAATACTATCAATTAAATAACAGACAGGGCTTTGGCACAACTGCTTGGCTTGTGCTTCCATCACAGCAGTGTAAATAGTTGTACAATAACTTGGGAACACACCATGGTAAGTTCATCATAATAAATAAATTCATCATAATAATATTCATATTATGAATCGTTTCAAGTCTTTTTATTTATTTGTTTATTGTTTATTTTTTTTGAGACAGTCTTGCTCTGTCGCCAGGCGCCAGGCTGGAGTGCAGTGGCGCTATCTCAGCTCACCGCAACCACCGCCTCTCAGGTTCAAGCAATTCTCCTGCTTCAGCCTCCCGGGAGCTGGGACTACAGGCACCCACCACCGTGCCTAGCTAATTTTTGTATTTTTAGTAGAGACAGGGTTTTACCATGTTGGCCAGGATGGTCTCGATCTCTTGACCTCGTGATCTGCCTGCCTCGGCCTTCCAAAGTGCTGGGATTACAGGCGTGAGTCACCATGCCCAGCCAGTTTCAAGTCTCTTAATAGTTTGCAGGGTCTTCATCCTAATGTCTAGATTCAGGAGGGCAAGCATCTGATAGAAAAGAGGGTCACATAGCTACAGAGTCTAATGAAACTTGGTGTTCTAGCTCAGGGAAACTGAGGCAATACAGATGGTGCCATGACAGAGGTGACAGCTAATGCCCAGACTTCTGACTAATACCAGGTATTAGAACCACTAAACTTGCAGATTGGGAAGGAAGAACTAGCTTCTGGCCTGCAAGGTGAGCCTGGACAACCTCCTCCTTGCAGGAATCCTCACTGGACAACCTTTGTCTGCACCCTCCTTCCAGGGAAAGAAATGGGGAATGGAAGAAGCAGGGCCAGGCCTGTCTTGGATGAAAAGTTTACTTCTGGTGCCAGGGCAGAAGAATCCTGGCTAAGTGAGGCAGAAGGCCTGGCTTTCCCAAATCTCAAATCAGTGGGTGATTCAGCTTTCAGATGAAAATATCCCCCTATTCTTCTGAGCTTCTGTAACAATTTAATTAAAGCTTATTCTGAGATTGAAAAGCAAGATATTTACCAAAATAAAATAAAACAACAACAAAAATCTGTTTCTATTTGCAAACTTGTCTCTGGGAATCTGGACTCTCTCTCTTTTTCTAATAAAGAAAAAAATTACAATAATCAGAAACAAAGTCAATGAAGTAAATAAAGTTTGCCTTTGTATTTAGATAGCACAGTATAAAGAACATCTGTTTTAAGATGGGACAGATCTGGATTTGCAGCAGTTCTTCTATGTACAAGCTGTACGAGTTTGGGTAAGTGACTTAACTTCTTGAAACGCAGATATCTCATGTGTAAGGTGTAGATAATATTAATTCATAGAGTTATTCGGCAGATTTAGTGAGACAAATATGCAAAATTTTGTAGCACAACAAAGAGAGTGCTGAATGGGAACCATTTGTCCAATTTCCCTTGCTGGAACCCTTTTCACCAGGTCACTGCATACACATTCTTATTCCCGCCCCCCATCTTCAACAACATATATCAAGGGAAATAGTCTGAGAAACTAACTTAGTGCTAAATTTGGTCAGTTGCCAGTGATGCTAAATGACTTTAATGTTTACATAGATCTGGGTCTGGAAATGTATAATTTTATGTCAGACATTCAGAAGGTCAGACATTATTGTGGACGGGGAGACCTTTCGGGCATCCCTGAAATAATTCCTGTCCCCAGCTGATGCATACAGTCATCCACAGTCTACATCAGTGATCTTCAAAGTGGGGTGTGTTTGCCCTGGGGTGGAATAAGACATCCCACTAGGGAACAGAAAGAAAATACTGAGTCTTTTATTTGTATTGTCTTGTACTTAAATCATAGCAATGTAAATGTCCGTACAATAACTTGGGAACACATAATGATAAAGTCATACAATGAATGGTTCGTAAAAGACCTCCCATCTGGAAGAAGGAATAAAATATTGGGTCCTTTATTTATATTTATTTCTAAAAGTTAATTTTAGAATTAAGAAGACATTAAGCTTCCCCAAGATTTAACATGTCAACTGACATTAGCATTGCCCATCAGCCTTCATGTCTAAATGTCACACACAAGGAAGAATCAAATTTCTACAAAACAAAGATATTAACATTGACACATCTTCTCATTCATTTGTTTTCATTCTTTACCTGGCTGGTGACCCAAACCTTTATTACGAAAGGGTGAACCATTAATAGTCCCACGAGTGCTGAATTCTACAGTTTCCATTAACATATTCAACAGGACATGGGATTAACAAGCGACTTTCTAGAGAATCCTAGATTCAGATATACTCATCCTTCCATCATATATAAGTAATCTAAAATTCCTATAGATAATCAGGAAAAATCACCTCAACCAGTATAATAACCCTCTGTTGGTTCAATGACATGAGAAGCTCAAAATGGTCAGGTGGCAGTCCCAGTTTTCAGCTCAGTGGGACCTTTGTGTCCCGTTGTGGAAGAATTCATCCTTTGGGAAGAAGGCTTCTAAACAGGCAAAGCTAAAAGTCGCTGTAAACAGAAGCACAAATGTTGTCAATGTATCATAGAGAGAACCCTCTCCCATCTCCATCCCATGATTCTTTTGTCTGTATTCTGCTTATGAGAAAAATGACACCATATATTGGTCACTGGTTTATAACATATATTGTATTTTATAGGATACTATCCTAGCCCCAAGTTTTGACTCAGTCAGCATGATACCTGGGTCTTCAGTGGTCCATTCCAATATTTCACAAGGCCAACTGCTCTGGATTACAGCATATATGGTAAAACCAGCAAATCCCATGGACTGAAGGGATGGCTACAGCCCTTCACTGTAAAATGAGTCCTTGGTCAGAAACAATGTAGAGAAGAGTACCATGGCAGTAAATAAAGTCCATGGAGAGATGGTAACAGAGCACTGCAGGTAGGTGAGGCAAATCCAAAGTGTATTTCTGAAAAATGAAAGCAGTTTCTGTGATGGGAAGAGTTCAAAGTAATCTACCTGACACCAGGGGGCTGGCTAGTTTCCAAAGGGAGAGCCACTGTATTTGGGACTTGTAGTTGGTGCCCTAGCTGGTTAAATCCAGCAGAAAATATAGCTAGATCAGTTTTGGTGAGAAGAAATAGGTAATTTTGAGCTCATGCATCCACTCTATTCCTACTGCTATAGACGGTTCATTTATCATCTTTTCGAGAAAGGATTGAGATGGCAGGGTAAAGAGGCTGACATATCCACAGAAAGTCATCATGACCACCTGATTAGAGTGCCTCCTCTTCCATGGTTTCCTTTGTTCAACATTCACACAGAACACACAAATCTTCCAACTCTGTGCTCATTTGGAGAGTTCTATCCACACCCCTCTTCGCTGGACTTTCTTATTTCTTCTAAATTCCCGATCACTTGCCCAAACCATTAGACTCTCCATGAATCAGTCGAGATCCATAATTTGGCCATATCTTCTTCAGACAAAGTGAACAACCATAAGATGGACTGTTCATTAAGAGAATTTCCCCTCCCAGTATGCTTCTGGGACATTTATGTGGTAGACAGAATTCTGGGAATGAACTTTAATGGCCCTTGCCACTTATACTCCCCTCTCTTTTGAGTGTGGGTAGCACTTGTGATATAATATCACTGGCATAGTTATAGTTCCTTAATCATGAGAGTGATATCATATCACAAGTGCATGACAAAAGGTAGATTATCCAGGTCTGATTTGTGCCATCGCTGTCTTTGAAGATGGAGGGGACCATGTGAAAAGGACTGTGGTGGCCTCTAGGAGCAGACAGGTTTCCTTGCTAACGGCTGCAGAAAAATGCAAACTTCAGACCTAGTGGAATTAACAGGATCCTCCCAATACCCTGAAAGAGCTCACAAGTTATTCTTCTCTAAAGCCTTCAGATAAAAGGCCAGCCTAGGCGGCAAACTGATTTTCACCTTGGGAGATCCTAAGCAGAGAACCCAATCAAGCTTACCTGGACTTTTGATGTACAGAGCTGTGAGAAAATAAATAGGTGGTGTTTTAGGCAATGAAGTTGGAAGAGGTGTGTTTGTTTTCTAGGGCTGCCGTAACAAAATACTGTAGGCTGGGTGGCTTAAACAACAGAAATTGATGTTCTCACAGTTCTGGAGGCAAGAAGTCCAAGGTAAACGTGGTGGCAAGTTTGGTTTCTCCTGAGGCCTCTCTCCTTGGCTTATAGATGACCTTCTTCTTGCTGGGTCCCCACACGGTCTTTCCCATGTGCACCTCCATCCCTGGTGTCTCTTTGTACGTCCAAATTTCATCTCCTTATAAAGACACCGGCACGATTGAATGAAAGTCCACCGTGTAGCCTTATTTTAACTTAATTTTTTCTCAAGTCCTTATATCCAAATACAATCACTTTCTGAGGTACTGAAGGTTAAGGCCTTCCTATATAGAGTTTTGAGGGATGCAGTTCAGCTAATAACAAGGTACCATGTGAATCTGAGCCATTTGTTCATGCAACTTACCTGGGCTTTCTAAAACTGCTTGAGGCTGATCTTCTACTCAATGGAATACCGCTGCACACTCCCAATTTGACAGCCTGGTGGGTCAGATAACACCCAGTCTATGATAGGCACCCTAGGATCCATAGAAACTTGGTGTCACATGGAAAAAGTGTTCAGTTTCTGGCAGGACCTTGTAGCAAGACAGGAGCTATTTTTAAAAAAAAATGTTTTTTTAAGAAGTTATCTGCAAAATGTATGGCTTTGCTCTAAAATCCTCAGGGTCTATGAGGTGATTTTTCTCAGGACCTCTCATACGCTCCACACATCATTTTTATTAGGTGTATCTGTGGAGTTCATGCTAGATTATATGGCACAATTAGCCAAGTAGCTTTCATAAAAACTTCAGCCCTCGATAAGCCTTTTCTTATTCTGGACTTCAAGCAAAACTGGCAGTGTTATGTGAAATGGAGGCAGAACAACATGGGTAAATGCTACCTGTGTTTCTTTTGAAATCCAAAGTTCGCTAGACATTGAACAGTTCTCTGTTTTAGAGATATGTGGTGCAAAATTAAGAATGTGTCCTTTAAGTATGTGAATATTTTCAAAACCTAATGTGCAAGTCTGATGTTACAAACTAATTAAATTTATCCCAGTTCATGAAAAAATATAGGATGTTTCCATTTGCATAACCAGAACATTAGCCCCACTTTCTCAAATCTGTAAAGATGAGATTCTACAGCAATTCATTCAAACCTAGGGCCTACCTCCTGCAGAAACTGTATATGCTAAGTAAATCAGCAAGCTTATACATCGGTAAGAATGAAATAGAAAACCCAGTTAGCATATAGTCTAAACAACAGGCACAGGTGGTAAGCAACCTACCCAAAAGGGCATAGATTCTTAGTCAAGACGAAGTATTAAAGCCGCTAAGGTCAGGACTACAATGGTCCAGAAAGTACGTTGTACTAATTAGAAATGGACATGCTGCTTGTTCTCGTGGAAGAAGCAGGCCTGCAGCAGGGAGCATGGACTGCTGCTGAATCCATGCTAGATTGCAGTCCTACCCACCCACTCATTCAGGCACCCTAGTGCAGGGCCCAAGCTGCACAACCATTGTTCACATGGCCCTGGCAAAAGTCATGCATGAATTATGAAGAGAGGCAGCTCTTTTCATAATTGCAGCATCCTCAATTAGAAAATGCTGCAATAAAGCATAATCATCTATATTTCCCTCCCAAGTTCCTGGGCTCCTTCTCTATAACACATGTGGAGGTAAGGGCATATATACACAGGAGAGAAACAGCCCCTGGTACTCTTGGTATCTAAGCAAAGTTTGCTGGAATAGATTTGGTTTGAATTGAATTGAATCTTTGACTTGACCTTGCCTGGATTTGTTCCCTTTTTGTTTTGTTTTGTTTTGTTTTAGTATTATACTCACCTCATCTATATAATGAAAATAAAATAATAAATTAAACAACCGATTAGTTTTGCCAACTAATTAATCATCAAGTAGTTCTTTCATTTCTGTGATATATTTAATTCTGAACTAGGCTTGATAGGGATATAAAAGTCTTATAAGAAATAAAACCCTCAAGATTTTCACAATCTAGCTTGGGAGCTGTTACTGATGCACAGGAAATGATGGGATAATTCAGCCCTTAAGCATTTATTTTCCCCAATTGGCAAGGAATATGAGAATGATAGTGGTTTGAATATTCTGCTAGTTATTTGTAAACATTTTCACTCTTACCTTGCAAAAGATATAGCTCTCATTTCACTAGTTCTTTGGTATATAAGACAATGTCATGGTCCTATTTTTTCGACATCAAGGTTTCATCCAAGCTAAAACTGTGACATCAGTCTTTGATGTGGGTCCGGACAAGAGATCTGCCTCCGTATTTATTAAGTTTAACCAGAGGGAGAAGGAGCTAGGAGCAAGAAGACTGGGCTTCCAGGGATATCATATCCAGAAACAGTCCACGTATCACTAAGTTTGCAGAGATGTCGAAGCATCCAGCCCTATAAAATTTCTAGAGCAGGCAGTCTCTATGTGTGTCCACAAATATAAATTACTTGCAGAGATGGATCCCTGCATGGCCTCTGCTCCATCCTATTCATCACAAGGCTAGCCTGTCGACTGTTCCGTAGATACTCTCACCCTGACTTCTTAGAGGCCCCACCCTTGCTGAGGGGCAGAGGTGAATGAACCTCCTTCATCCCTAGCGTTTACAGAATGTGAGTTTCTAGAATGACTTACCGGCGGGTCATTTTCCTCACTCCCAGCTGCAAACACACTGAACAGCTTGTTCTGAAGTTTGTACCACTACAGTACCTAACACTAGAAAGATGCTCAACTGAGAAAGAAAACAAAAGTGAATGGAACTCTAAGAGCTAATTAAGGAGAGACAGCTGGATTCCTTCTGCTTTTTTCCTCATTAATGAAAAATCAAAGCACATGACATCTTCCTTTTGAAGATGAAATTATGAATTGAAATTTGCGCTGAGTGTGTTTGACCATTCCTAGTCACATAATGGTGCTCAACATTAAGAGTATGTAAGAATCAGCTGAAGAAGTTATATTTAAAGTTACTTCTTATTTTAGATTCTTATGCAAATTCCTAACCGTCATGTCCTAAGAATCTGATACTGCACAAATGGGGTGGGACCCATGAGTCAGCATTTTTGCAGCAATTAAGATTCTGATGCCACTGAGTCTAGACCCCATTTTGAGAACGTTAGCCATTTGGTGGTGATTGCTGTTGCTGTGTTGTGTTGGGATTTTTGAACAATTCTTCTCTACATATCAAGTGTTTGTTCACTGTTTGCTGCTGGTGGTGCTGAATTTTCTAATCTTAGGCATGGTGTTTGAGACAGGGTATGTGCCAGCAGTCAGGAAACCTGAGGTTCACGTTCTAACACCAAATGCCTGTGTGACCTTAGGCCAGTCAATAGCTTCACTAATGTTCTACTGACATCAGTGATTTTCAAGGACCTTTTCAGCTTAAAATTTCAGACTTTATGAATGTCAATAACAATAACAAATCTATGCTTTCTTTACTTCATCTTTCTGGAGGTGTTGGAGAGTTCAATTACTGGTGATGCAGACACTACTTATCACCTAATTTTAGCAAGTGATATAATCTCCCCATGTCTCTTTCTTCTCATTTGCCTTAAGGAAAGATTAACTCTTCCCTTGTTTACCTCATGGAGTTAATGTCAAGCTCAAATGAGATTAGGAACACAGGATTTGTAAAGTAATTCCTGCTGCCCTCCAAGTCAGAAGATGCAACTGTGGGTCATAGAATTGGATTTGTCTCATAAGCATATCTTGAAGAAAGTCTGACTGAGTTGGGTTCAATATAGAAAGGAAGGTAAGAAAATTGAGACAGCCAGTACAGAAAACATTTTTAGGAGGTTCCCTTGTGAAAGCAGAGAAAGAGTCTAGTACGTAGGAATATATTGAGACAAAGGTTGGAGGGTGGCTAATAACAGGAGGGATAAATATATTTATGTGTTAAGAGGAGTAGAGAACGAGATAGCAGGATGAAATAGTAGGAGCCAGTAGGAGGCTGTCCTCAAATAGATGAGAGCGGATGAAGCCCAGAGCACAAGGGTGGAACAGTAACAGTTTATCTGTTGTAACAGGCCTAGTACAAAGGTACAAATGCAAGGGAATGGATAGATCTTTGGTGAAGAATATGAGGCTCTTTCTTATTGATTATGTTTGCCTAGTAAAATAAAAATCAAGATCATCACCTGAGTCTGAAAGAGGAGATGGAAATGTTAGAGGCTTGAAGAGGAAGAAAATGATGCAAACTTATTTTCTGGGAGCAAGAGAGAGGATGGATGCCAGAGGAAAGGTAATCATGAAAAATGTACTTAAGATTTAGAGTCATGAATTCCAAGTGAGACCATTTATACCACACAATTGAGTGTTTTCTTCAGCCACATTCAGCTACTTGGTTTAGGTGCGGAGTATGTATAAATATGGATTTTTCAGGGTTTATTTTTTTAAGACCGAGGGAGTATGATGGCGTGGGTGGGTCAGGGAGTTGAGGGTATGTGCAATGGATCATTACAGCTAAACTTGGCAGGAGCTATCAGTGGATTTTATAAGCTTGATAAGCTTGCATTGGAGTCTGATTATTATTGGAAATAAACTGGAAGTTAGGAAGTCGTAGCCACAGAGTGGGATGTTTGAAACTGAAGACAGTGGCATTGATGAGATATAGGGAATGACCCCAGAAGTCAGTTACTAAGGTGGAGTGGAAGACATGTCATGGAATTTATGGTGGCCAAGAGATTGTAGGGCCAGAGTGTTGAATGAACCATCTATATTAGTGTTTGGTATCTCAAAATGGTGCGGCAGACACTAGGCCATGTGCTATCATCTTCCTTCAGTGAAGAAAGGCAGTGACTGGAGGATGACAGAAGAATTGATAAAATATTCTTCTGACTTGTGCTTCAAAGGAATATACTTGGAGGGTAGTGATGGTAAGTGGGGATAGAAGCATGGTGGTCCCAAAGAAATCCTGGGGATTGGAGAAGACAGCTCCAGTCCCAATGATATGCAGGTAATTTTATATAATAATACAGAGTTTTACTTCTTTTGAAAAAAAAAAATAAAAGTTCCATGACAAGGAATCCCATTTCCATACATTAACAGGTGGCTGAAGCTGACTCTGGCTTCTCCTTTTTGATGGGTGACGTAGTCTCCATTTCTCCATAGTCCCTACAACATCCTGTTGTCATTCTAAAACAGAGATTCTATGCTAATGCTCGGTCCCTATGCTTTAGTAGTTGTGTTTTCTAAAAATAGACCTAAGCTATAAGTAAATGTTGTACTATATACTTGTTTTGATCTGCTTAATCTTATTAAGCATTCAATCATGAGACGTCTGCCCTAAATTAGACTGATAAACTTATCCCAATTAAAATCTGCCAGAAATGATATTTCACAGACCAAAATTGGGGTCTTTCTTATGTGATAATCCTATGGCTTTGAAATCCCAGTTAGGTTTGATGGTCCAATAAGAAATGAAACTTGAAACAATCAGGCAATCTAATTGTGGCTCAAGAAGAAAGTGTTCACTGCGAACATGGGTGTTCAGAAGAAAAGCCCAATATGTACTTCCCTCCAACCAGCCCTAATGCAAATAAAACTCTTGCCCTAATGCCAATAAAACTCTTGAGCAAGCCAAGAGTTCTGAGGAGTTTTGCCCTGGGGGGTCTTTTTCTTTGTACTGGTTGCCAAGACCACTGCATTTTGAATGTTCCTCTAAGAGAAGCAAAGGATTCCGCAGGAGTTGCGACCATTTGCTCTGTCATGGACCTGTGATCTCAAGTGTAACTTTGACATTGCTCAAAAGTCAAAATGCTATTAAAGCAAAGGGAAAACAACCAACATCAAGGCTTTTTGTTTTGTTTTGTTTTTTTTGCCAATTCTGGCCTGGTTACTCTAAAAGACAGTAGGTTCCTAATCTCTTTGAAAGTTGCATTCTTAGAATTATTCCTCATAAAGCAGTTAATCAGAATAGGTCAAATTTGAATGATTTATTTAAACCCCCATCCATAATAGTTACAGAGCAGGGGTGAGTATTTCTAAAAGTTTTAAAAATACTTAGGATATTTCCTTGTATATTCAGGTGCCTGAGGTTGAGTTCTGGGTTATAGCTAGAGTAACTACAGGATTTATTGTCCAAACTAGAACACTTTGAGAATAAAGGGATGTTGCTATTAATCATACCTTCAGGACAACAGGTATGACCAGAACTTTGAAGCAAACTAGGTGGCACGGTCCCCTTTGTTACACGTAGCTCACTTCATAAGACTCCAAAACATGTCGCCCAGGGACCAGAGAGGAGAGGCATGGAAAAGATTTAGCAGGATTTACCCTTCTAACAGGATTTACAGAGCTAGCCTGGCTTTGCTTCCTCTCATTGCCCTCAACTCAGAGACAGGTTTTGCAAAATAGATATTTAACAAACTAACTTTATTTGATCTTTGTGAAAAGCTTAGAAGAGATTTAGTGGAGAAATGGGTAAGTGAGTTCTTCAGCAGAATTTTATGCCTAACTCTAAACTGTTTATTCTCCCCCGCCTGGTCTCCCCATCCCAACCTGCCTGCACCATTCTCCCATGTAACCCTGTTCACAGCCTCACATAATTGGCAATATGCTTTGTTGATGGTTTGCCTTGATGCCTCATTATTGGAAGGTTGCCAATGTTAGCATACTCGCTGCATGCACCAGCGGTCTGATCTGGGATGGGAAATCCTGCTGCATATTCCCGTGCAGGAGAGAGTGCACTAAACAGCTCTGAAGAGGAACTAGACAAATGTTTGAGTAAAAAGCAACTGAAGGGTAACTGCTAATTCAAAAGAAGAGACGGTCCCAAGCTGACTTTCTTGGCTTCCTTCCCTCCCAGATTTTCCTGCACTCTTTTGTTATCTGTGGTTTAATCCTCAAATACAGTTCTGGTACTATCCATGAGGTAACACTTTTAAGTGTTAACATATTGGCTCAATTATTCCAAAAGAAGGGAAATAAAAATGTTTTTGCTCTTGCAGCCACCACGACTTTAAACAGCTTTCTTAAAAACACACGGATACAAAATGGATCACTTCTTGTCTTCATGCTGGAGATTTTCTTCTTCTGAAGATGCAGCAGGAGCCATAATAAAAATATGTGACATATAGAGAAAAACTGGTTTCACTTGTGCATTTTTTTAAAGTTTTTCTCCTGTGATAACCCTCTACCCTAACTCCTCTGGCATCAAGTTAATAGAAAATCTCTGTGATCTTGGCTGGGCACGATGGCTCACACCTGTAATTCCAGCACTTTGGGAAGCCAAGGCAGGCGTATCACAAGGTCAGGGGTTCGAGACCAGCCTGACCAACATGATGAAAACCCATTTCTACTAAAAGTACAAAAATTAGCCGGGCGTGAGGGCACGTGCCTATAATCCCAGCTACTCAGGAGGCTAAGGCAGGAGAATCACTTGAACCCAGGAGGCAGAGGTTACAGTGAACAGAGATTGTGCCACTGCACTCCAGCCTGGGCGTCAGAGTGAGACTCCATCTCAAAATAAGAAGAAAGAAAATCTCTGTGATCTTTTAGGTTGCAATTTCTAAAACATGTTTTGTTTTCCACTATAAAGCAAAGACCTGTATTAGTTTCTTGAACTAATTTATGAGATCAGTAATAAATATTTAAAATATCTTAGGGAAATCTTAGAAACTTTTTACTTAAAATTTCCCATTTCCAGATAGACATATTTGTGTATATGCATTCATGTTTCCTCAAGTAAGGGATGAAAGTGCTACTCAGGATTCATATACGACAATAAGTGATCATTTTCTTTCAAGAGCGCATTGCTGCTGGAGGTGGCAGGAAGACTTTTTTTAATATGCTAACTAGTTTTCATTGTGTTTATTAAAATCTCCCAAGCTTCTCTTGTTTGTCTTCTACCCTCTTCCTTCAATGGAAAGCAAAGAACAAAGGACAAGCAAAGCCCTGACTTGCCCTTGATAAATATGGCCCATATAGCACTCCGTACAACTTGGAGCTGAGACCATTATTTCAGTGAAGCCCGTTATTGTTCATTAGCACAAAGAGTGTGTAATAAATATAATGAAAGACTGCTGGCTTTACTCTATCTTTGTCATCTAAAGCAGTTCCATGAATAACTACAGGGATTTGTCTCCAAATGACTTATTTGCTTCCTTTCTAATAAATAACATGTAATTAGGGTAATATATTGTTTCCTAGTTATGTTAGCAACGTAGTGAAGGGGGAACAAATGCACCATTTTAGATATGAGAGAATAGTAGATAATTTTTATATTATCCCTTAAAGTATTTAGACTCATTATGCATAAGTTAAACTGCTGGGAGGTCTAAGTACAAAGCAAGAACTGAGATTCTACATTTAATGAGTTTCTTTATTACTCAGGGCATGAATTACTACTCTGATACTATAAAACTGCAGCAAGTGCTCTGCATCTCAGATGAGATTCTCTTTGAGGAATGCACTCGTCAGTGAACTGTCAGCGATGGGATGGACTAATCTGATTTAGAAAGGATTAGGTTGGGAACTGTGCCTCTGAATGTCAAGGTATCTACATCTCTCTACAGAGGAGTGGAATGTTTAACTCTTCATATCCAGGGCCACAAGTGTTAAGAGAGCCCTGAGAGACACAAGGTCACATCCATTACTGAGAATTGAGACAGAAATAAATTACACTGATGGCCTCCTCAGGTCCCCCGAGAGAAATCCATCTTTGGCCCCATGATACTAGGGAACTATGTCAAGCTTTTGCCCTGGAATTCAAAATTTTTTTTGGAAGAAAGAAAAAGAAGAAGTCCTTTACTAATGATTAGAGGGGAAAAAAAACAATATGCATCTAATCCAGTCTGCTTTACAACACCCCACAGTTCACTAGACAAGAATGGCTTGAGTTACAAGAGTTGGAATCTGCTAATGTCTGGACATGTGGCAGGAAAGAGGGAGGCAACAAGGAATCATGTCTCACTGGACAGAAGCAAGGTCTGCAGAGTCTACAGCAGCATGTGGCTAGTTACTTTTGAAAGCTAGACTGCCTATTGCTAAAACAAAAGCTAGTTCAGTGTTGTTTCTCGTTGCTAAACTACGAAGGCCAAAAAGCACCGAAGGGCTCCTATTTGCTTAATTCTTCTCCAACTCTGCAGGAACCTGAGCCCTAGATCACTAGGTGGTAGTAGCCCGGCAGGCTCTCCATGCACATATTTAGCATGCATTAAACGGAAAATTATTTGGAAAAAAGTATCAGGAGCTCCTACATGGCTTTAATGTGAACATCAGGACATAGTTCCTCTGAGTTGTGGGTAGAGTTGGGAAAAGGGGCCCCTGGAAAGCAAAAGTTAATGAAGTTTGTTCAGTACTTACTTTGTGCTGAGCTTTTATCTTAGTTCTCCCCACAAATTGGCTCCTTAAATCCTCATGATAGCCCTGTGAACCGCCCTCTCTATTTACGTATATTAAAAAAAAAAGGAAAAACAAAGGGTAAGTACTTGGCCACTGTCCCTCACTGGGGAAGAGCAAGATTAGGATTTGAACTCAACAGCCTGGCTGAGGATCCCATGCCTTTCAGCCACTCTGGTGTCTCCCAGAAGGTAATTAGCACCCTACTGCCTCAGTTTATCTTCCTGCTAGGTTACAACTGGAGCTAATTCCAGACCAAAAATAGCCAGATAAGAAATGTTGAACTCTAAAACTTGAAAAAACGAAAAGCGGCAGGCATCCTATTGATTTTTAAAATTCAAATTGGAGACAGAAATTCCAATTTTCATCATATTTAGAAGTGTAGAATGACAAGCTAAATGTGTAAAGAATTAGTCATCTGGAGGGTAAAATGTTACGGCTGAAATGTCTGACTTCAAGCAAATTTATGAAGGGACTTATTGAACAAAAAATGATTTTAACAGAGAGCCAGATGGGGAACTGATGAAATATTTCTTCTCAAATCTAAAGTGAAGAGTCTACCTCCCTATATTGAACAGAGTCTATCAGGAGCAGGTTCCGGCAAGATGTGGAAACAGCAACCAGTTTTCTAAGCAAGTAAATTGGAAAACATAAAAATACATGTTGGAACACATCCTTAATAATACATGTTGGAAAAGTAATTTCTATTAATTATAGTGTACATTATTAATAAAGTATTTAGAACTCTTACCTTAATTTAGGTGTTACCAGGAAATTAAAGTGGAACTAATTCCACCCTAAAGGTTGATGGCTGAATACTCAAAAGATGGCATTCATGTCCTGACAAGCTGCAAATGTACAACTAAATGTGAAGGAAAAAGCTCTGTGGCTGTGGAGGGACATGTCTGATTTTCAGTAATGCACATCCCATTTTTGCTATCATCAGGCACGTGCACCCGCTATGCAAATTTTCCCTTAGAAATTCTTCCAGTATTTCCACTAAGCAATTCCACCTATAACTTTGCACACCGTTAGCGCTCCATTCTGGGAGGGCATTAACATTTCCCTTCACATTTAGCTCTGAGAATGGGAAGAAAACCTACTGAAAGGACCTGCTTTATGCATAAGCAGATTTAAGGGGTTCCCAGGGACCCAAAATTTCTTTCTCATTGATGTCTAAAGTGTCACTTCTCAACTTCACTTACTGTTGCTGATCTCTCCCTATTCTAGCCCTACCACATATCTCTACCAGATCCATCTTCCTAAGGTGATAATATATGACAGTGAGGGCTCAGGTCCCCTTTGGTCTGGTATCTGTTACACTCGGTGCAAATCCTCTGCTCCAGAAAAACTGATTTATACCTGTTCTGTTCCACCTCTAGCCTCGCATTCACATCATACCTTGTGGCATTATCTAAAATGTTCTGCACCTTTCTAAAGGTGATACATGGGTCATATCCAACTCAGATTTCCCCTTCTCCATGGGGTAGCGTTGACTCCTGTTCCAAATTGCCATTGTCATTATTGACTCAATGACAGACTTTGCAATCAATAATGTATCATTATCATTTTTTTCTTTTTTGAGACGGAGTCTTGCTCTGTTGCCCATGCTGGAGTACAATGGCATGATCTCAGCTCACTGCAACCTCCGTCTCCCGGGTTCAAACAATTCTCCTGCCTCAGCCTCCCAAGTAACCAGGACTACAGGCATTGCCACCACACCCAACTAATTTTTGTATTTTTAGTAGAGACGGGGTTTCACCGTGTTGACCAGACTGGTCTCAAACTCCTGACCTCAGGTGATCCACCCACCTAGGTCTTCAAAAGTTCTGGGATTAGAGGCATGAGCCACCGTGCCCAGACATCGTTATCATCTTTTTTAAGAGACAGGATCTCTCTCCCTCTATTGCCCAGACTGGAGTTCAGTGTCATGATCACAGCTCACTGCAGCCTTGGCTTCCCAGGCTCAAGTGATCCTCTCACCTCAGCCTCCCGAGTAACTGGGACCACAGGCACATGCCAGCAGATCCATCTAATTTTTGTACCTTTTGTAGAGGCAGTGTCTCACTGTGTTGCCCAGGCTGAGCTTCAACTCCTGAGCTCAGGAGATCCTCCTGCCTCAGCCTCCTGAAGCTCTGGGATTACAGGTGTGAGACTCAGCACACAGCATCATAATTACTGTAATTATTGTTACTGTCATTATTATTACTTGTGTATCAGGGACAGTTTAAAGTACTTGCCCTGTGCTATTTCACAAAAGCCTCACAGCAGCCCTATATGGTAAGAATCATTGTTCTCTTCATTCACCAGATGAGAAACTATGGCACACAAAGGTTAAATAACTTGGCTAAGATCACAAGGCTGATAAGTGGCAGAAGTGTCATTCAAACCCAGTCAATCTGAGTCAGGACTCTTCACTCACTCTTGTGAAATTCCCTTCTTCTGTTTTTTGTATTTTGTGTTATTACTTGGAGTGTTGTTATTTTGGTTTTGTAGATTTATTCTTCATCAATCCAAGGAAAATGTAAGCTTCTAAATCATGGACAATTTCTGATAGTCTTTATTCTTCACAGTGCCTTACACACTTGACAATAAGTGAGAGCTGCTACTGTTACTATTATTCTTTTCATTATCATTATTAATGGCTGGTTGACTTTATTGATTTTATTTTTTTTTTAATTTTATTTTAAGTTCTAGGGTACATGTGTAGGATGTGCAGGTTTGTTACACAGGTAGATGTGAGCCATGGCGGTTTGCTGCACCTATTAACCAATCACCTAGGTATTAATCCCAGCATGCATTAGCTATTTACCCTGACGCTCTCCCTTGCCCCACACCACCCCGTGATAGGCCCCAGTGTGTGTTGTTCCCCTCCCAGTGTCCATGTGTTCTCACTGTTCAGCTCCCACTTATAAGTGAGAACATGCGGTGACTTTAAGCATTACCCTCTTCCTGCAATCCTCTTTAAAATGGCAGCTTCTCCTCTATGCCCTGAAATTACCAATGTGCTTTCCCAATGTCTTTATATGAATTGTTATTAGATTCGATGGCCAGAGAAAGAAGAAGCAGAACAAATAGGAAGCTTTGACAAGACAAGTAGAGGTGACGTAGTGGCCACTGAAGGCAAGCCACCTACATCCCAATTATCCACCCACAGCTGGCTGTGCTTTGTGACATATTGTTCTTCATTAATTGTACAATTGCTAATAGAAAACATTAACTAATGGGAGTTAATATTAATCTGTGATGAATAGTCACTGGCATGTGGCTTGCCTTCTGACTGTTGAATCTGATTTTCGAGAATCTGCACTTATGCCTATGGAAAGCCTTTTGAAGACCACAGGAGCCAAGGGTGTAGAGTGCATATGGAGAGAATAAAGTTCATTATCTTATTAAACCCCAGTTCCTCCCAGGGAGAGTAGAAGACAGCTGGCAAATTTTATCCCTCATTTGCAGATGGAGACTTGTTGGCTTACAGTAATTCTATAATATGCCTTAAGTCCAGAAGGGAGCAAATGGAGAGCTAAGAATGAACAGCAAATTCTCCGGTGCTGTCTGACACCTACCTGTAGCTATCACATACTGAGGACCACAGGAACATGATGGCAAGGACCCATACAATTAGGCTGCCCAGGACGAAAACAAGAAAGTCAACTTTTTTATGCCTCTCCTAAAGCATTTATTCTTTATGCTAGCACCTGCCATGATTAGATGCATTTTATTATTCTATGTACCTTCACCAAAAATACTATAAGCTCCATTATGTATGTGTACTTCGTTTTACAGTTTTTAAAGCATATTCATAAACATGATCTTAATTCATAGTGTGTTCATGAGATATTATTTCAATATCCCCCATTTTTATAATTCTTTGCCCTTTAGTGTTCCAACTTGGGAGTAAAATACTTGCTAAAGTGCACTCAGCTAGTAAGTAAAAAAAACTGGGAACTGCGTCCAAGGTCTTGCTGCAATGTGGTCTAGGCTTCTCCCCATCACCTATTTGGATTTTCTGCCATTCTGTTAATAATTGTGTTTCTCTTCCCCATACGTACCTCTCACATGATGTGACAAAATAAGTGTCTGATATTGCTACAGCTAATGATGGTTGAAAAATATTCACCTGACTACTGACTTTACATTTGGCCTGCTGAGATAGCAGTTAGATCTGAGGAACTGTGTGATGAAGAGGGAGGGAATTTCCAGACCAGACAGTATGTGAAAGGCCAAGCGTTGAGAACAAGGTGTGTTATCACCTCTGAAAATGGAGCTCGTTTTGTACCAGGAGGTTGGAGCAAAGATTTGAGGGATGCCGGGTCCAGATAAACCAGGAACATGATCTGGGGCCAATTCATAGAGCTTTGTAATCTGAATGCAGTATTTTGATGCTATCTCAAAGGCAAGGCGAAGAAGTCGCTGAATATGTTAGGTTTGGTAATACTGTAACCATGTAGGATTTGCCTCACTGCAAGATTATTGTGAATGCAGAGCAGAGATCAGACTCATGCGACAAGACGAATGGCAGATAAACCCACCAGGAGGCCATCAAGGAAGGTATCTGGGCAAGACAGAGAAGTGTCAGTGGAGAAGAATGAAGGATGTGAGCCCCTGCCAACTTTATCAGGGAATTTCTATGTGAGCTTTCAGAGAAACTCTTCATCCAACATCTATCACTGTAGCCCATAGTGATATTTTTGGAAGTCAGAGGTATCCCCACCTCAAGACACTGTCATCTTCCAGAAAACTATTTTATTCACTTGCAAAAAGACAAGTCTGTATTTAACAATAAGAGTATCTCCTGGACATAACTTGTATGTAAACGCCTCTGCCTCCTCTCATGTACAGGGCCCACTTCTGGGGCCATTTCTTTCTTGAACAGTTCTTCTCTACAGGCCTCCCTACTGCTATGTTAATCTAAGCCCAGAAAGAACTATTTGGCAACTAATGTGAGTGAATCAAATAATGCATGTTACATTCTATTAATTTTGGCAAATCTAATTTTTCTTGGTTATGAGTGGCAGCCATCTGGAACTTCAAACCCTGAAAATCCCTTGTGTGCATGAAATTGATAGAATTCTACTTGTGAACCCCGGTTCCCAAGGCCATTCTTCCACCTAGTTCTACTCTGAATTCTTGTCTTTCGTATCCATGTTCTATTATAAAAGGTAATGTGCTTCCTCTTAAAATGTTCTGTTTATACCAAAGTCGATGGGGAACAGTCCAGTGTCTAGCTTGCCTGGCCAAAGTTTGGGTTAAAGCCAAGAACTTCAAATCTGACTCAGGAAAGTGGAGCTGCATGTTGTGAATGGTGGTCAATGGACAGACATGTTGTGAATGGTGGTCAATAGACAGGAGACCCAGTTCAAGGTCCCAATCTTCCCCTGGTAATGTTCATGACTTTGGCAAATCCTTGCACCCACTAAACCTTGATGAAAGCACAGAGGTTAGATAAAATCAGTCATCTTAAAACTCAACCTAAACCGTTGTTTCAAGTGAAACCTTACCAGGACTTCTTCTGCTCAATAATCAATACTAATTAGGGCTGCTTTGGCTGGATTCTGTGCATTTAGCCTCATTTTTCTCACTTTATCAGCCCCGAATGTTCAAAACTGGGCCAGATCACCTTGAAGATTTCTGCCCACTCAGAATATCTTTGGTGATACTGGCTATGATTTACATTCTAGAACATTAAATGCAAAGGATTTCTCCAACTTTAATGTTTACCACTGTGCCTATGCCATAGTAGAATTATATTATTTCTGTTCTTATTAACTCTATCTCTAGATCCCTGGGCAATATGATTTAATAAATACTTATAAATTATAAGAATAACAACATATGTTTGAGTAGCATTTGACAGCTTATTGAAACTTTTCACCTTATTTTATTTAACCCTGTTAACCTGTGATCTCTGTGTATAAATATTTCCTATTTTTGACAGCTGATAAAACTGGGTGTAAAAATATTTAAGGGATTTATCCAAGGCATAAGGAATTTTGTCATGTGTTATTGTCATTTGTGTCCATGTTCACAACCTGCTCGGTCCCACAAAGGATTTGCAGTATTGAAAGAAAATTACCTTTCCACATCGTATAACACCTTTACAATATCGTTACTTCTTAATCTTACAATAAAAAATGAATATGGAAATAATTAGATATTGAGATTACTGAAAATTAACATCAAGGTAGAAGATCAAAGCTAGTGGTAAGGAAAGAGAAAGATACACCAGCTATAGAACATTTAAGTACTGTGCGGAAGAACTCAAGCCAGGCTCTTCTGTTCAGCGTGTGAGGCTTGTTCTAGTCCACAATATCTGCCTTTCTTATATAGTGCCCTGCTCTAGTGCAACTGGGCATAGAGAGATGAGAAAATCTATATTCTAATCCTCTAACGAGGATGCATGTGACTGCATTGCTGAGAGCCTCAAATCCTTGGGGGTACAGAGATAGACTTATTTTTTTTAATAACTAACGTCTAGTTCTGCTCCCTTTAACCCCTTTCCCTGCTGGATCATCAGTTCTGTTAAAGAGTCTCAGTTCAATCCCATAACCTTTTAATCTCTTCTGGATGTTAAAATAGTCTTATACTGATTCTTTAGGATTCAGCACCATTCTTAAAACCTAAATCTTACACTTGATCCATGCCATATCCTCTTCTTCCACCCAGGGTGGATGGCAGGAGTCTCTCAGGCCCATCCAGCAAGTGGTTGCTCTCTTGCACCTCCCCTCCCTCTGTGGAGCTCGCTCCTCTGTGTCAGTGATACAGGAGAAAGTGCTGGGTAGAGAAGGGTGGGTCCCTGGTGAGGGTTCTGCCCCTGGGCCTGTGCCCACGGACTTAGGTGAGGACAGGCATTTCTGTTTTCATGCCCAAATGTTGCATTTCCCAAGACCACCCTGGCCCACCACATCCCCATCCTGTGCCTGTAAAAACCCCGAGACCCTAGCGGGCACAGACACAAGCAGCTGGACGTGGAGAGGAACACATCAGCAGAAAAAGACACAAGTGGCTGGACATCGAGAGGAACACACTGATGTGAGAGCACAGACAGATGCCGGCAGGCCGGCAGGCCATCGACTGGAGGAACTAGGCAGAGTTTGGCAGGGGCAGTTGGAGGAGAGCAGTTGGAGAACTACTTCCACTCAATCAAACCTTGCACTCATTCTCCAAACGCACATGTGATCTGAGTCTTCTGGTACACCGAGGCAAGAAACCTGGGATACAGAAAGCCCTCTGTCCCGGCCATAAGTCAGGGGTCACACAAGCCACCTACCCACGGCAAAACTAAAAGAGCACACAGTACCGCACGCCCGCCGGGGCTTCAGGAGCTGCAAACATTCATCCCTAGACACTGCCGCGGCGTTGGAGCCCCACAGCCTGTCCGTCTGCCTGCTCCCCCTAGAGGTTTGAGCAGTGGGGCCCTGAAAACCCGAGTCACAACCCCCATCTCATCATGCCTTGCCAGGGACAAGGGAACTTTGTCCGTTTCATCAGGACCCTTTCCTGATTGTCTGCAGCAAGGTTGTTCTCCTTTACTTGGATGCCACTCTTTCTTTCTCTCACCCTGGCCAGCCTCCATCTCCTCTGTTGGAAAGATGTTCCACTTCCGGGTCCGCCCTAAGAGGCTCTGTCATTGTCTGAAGGGCCCGTGCTGACCTCCCGCTGCACAGCTCCCGGAAGTGGATCTGCAACTTCAGTGTGCCCTCTTCCTCCTGCCTCTTGCCAACGCGGAAAATGGCCCACCCTGAACCCTCTTGTTGTTGGGATTCCCTTGCTCAGCAAGCAGCCCAGTGAGGTGCTGGGATAGAATTAATACCAATCAGAAAGCTTAAGCCTAAGCGGCTTTAGCATTGCAGGCTCGAGCCACAGGAAATGCACGTTGCTAGGCAGGCTGCCGCGTGGTGCCCCGTCTCAGGCTACACCATCTCCTGACTGTCTCCTTCTTCAAGAATCATTAGCGGTTCCACTGGTTCAATATCTTGGTAACTTTCAGTCAAGAAACAATCACCAGTCTGCCACTGAGGGGAAGAGAGAAACAGTTTAGGCACTCCAATATTTATAGCAAAGTAAGGAGAAGATGTCCTCTTCCCAAACTGCATTCCCTGCGAAGCCAACTTCCCCCGCTCTCCTCAGACCTCCTCTGCAGTAAGGACAGACAGGAGAGGGGAGGGTTATGGTAATGGAGATGGTTTTTCTCAAGTACACCTTCTCCAGAAGCATGAGAGGCGTCATGAGCAAAAAGTCAAGAAGCACTTTTATGAGACGCTTTCTCCAAAAAGTCTGGAAGTTCTACCAAGCGTTTAGAACAGCCCCTAAAAAAAATCACGAAAAGTCCTTCTGAGAAAGAAACTACATCCTGTGACAAATGCCTGGACTAAGTATTAAAATTGACTACAAAGGGAAAGCAATGGGAGATTAAATTTATTCTGAAAACCTTAGCCAAAGGTAATTTTGGTCTTAACTTTAGTAGCACAGCCTGGACTGGGGTGAGGTAGGTGAGCCTGTTATCTCAAGCACAATATTTAAGGGGGTGGCAAAATGCTCAGTAAACAAGATAAGTAATACTTTAGTGCAATATTTTTTAAAATCCAAAATAATGCAAAAAATCCAGTATGAACAAAATATTAGAATTTTAAATAAAGAAGTGTCAGTAGGACTGACTTTTTCTGTTTTGCTTCAGGCTCCAATATGGTATGGCATGGCAGTGGTTAAGGAATGCATTTTACTTTACTAGGAAAAAATCAAATGAGTAGAGATGAAGGAGCTCTGGACCCAAATGCCAGCTGGTTTCGTTGCCGTCACAAGTGGGTGAAGAATTGAAAATGGAAGCTGAAATGAAAGAGAAAACACTTTAGCACAGATATCCAAAGCAGCAGGGTTCTCCAGAGGCTGGGGAATACAAGTGAAAGTTTCTGGACGGTCCGTGAATATTACAGATTTTCTGTTTACCATCTTGTCTCCACCATCTTTGTCTGACTCATGACTCACCTCAAATAAGATCAAAGCAATTGTTTCTTGTCTTATAACCATTGGACCGATATGTTTCTGGATTATTCGTGTCTGAGCATATCCCCATACACAATAAGTTCTCAACTCTTATGTGTTATTTAAAAAGAAATCAAAAGGAAGATCCTGAATTACCAGAACACAGGAACTGGCACCACTGGGACCTCTTTAAGGGTGCAGAGCTGTGCAGCTGAATGCTGGTGGTGAGACCTTCTCCTGTCCTCCATTCTTGGAGTAAGGCTGGCAGGAACTGGAAACAAGAAGGAAGCCACTTCACTCCTTTCCTTGCATTCCAATATCCCTCAAGGGCCTTCTGTTGGCGGAACCTAACCGGAAGCCAGCTGATAAGTGGATCTGGAAAGGTAATTTGCAGACCCCAGCCACAGCATTGCTGAGCAGAGCATAGAATAGTCAGCTTGGAGATGAGAGACAACAGGGAGAGAAAGAGCCCATGCAAAGGGGAGGAAGGTACAGTAAGTAGGAATGGAAGAAAAAAACCTGGAGAAAAAGCGAAAAGATTAGGTCAAACGCATGCCCCTGGGTGGCTAAAGCCTATGGTTCTGAGGGAGAAAGAAGAATACATACAAATTTATAAGACTGGGAAGGAAAACTGAGTTCATGTGGTAGAGAGTCTTGAATGCTATATTAAAGAGCTTTAATTATTTAGTCACTGGAGAATCATAGAAGATTTTTGAGCTAAAAGAATAACATGCTCAGACCATGTATACGGAGGATAAACATGTGTTTTGGCTGCCACTGGATGTGCTATCCGAACGAGGTTTTCTGACCCATGATTTCTATAGCTTCATTTCCTTCAACAGCCAGAACTTTGAGATTAAGCCATGCTGGGTGGATGTCGAGTGAGAAGTTATGGGCACAGGAACAGAAGGGAGGATGTAAAGCTCCAGGCTTAGTCTATGGGAATACGAAGGGGTGGAGGGACAGAGAACTGCGCAGTTTGTTTTCTGAAGGATTCTGGCCTTTTTCATGTAAACAGGTAAAGTATATGGTGTGAAGGAAAATTGCAGCACTAAACCTTTTTATAAGTACTACTGTCTCCACAATAGATGTTACCCTGCAAAAACACATTTTTGAGGACATAACTGTCATGTATCTTCAAATTCCCAGAACTTCGCTCTCATTGAAAAATAATAAATGACTCGAAGAAAGGTTCAATCATTTATTCTTTGCATTCACAGCCATTTACAATGTTTTCTTTTAGATTAAACACATATGTATATAAACATGAATTCAGGGGCTGACCATGCTAAAAAAAAACTGTACTTTTATTTCAAAAGGAATAGTTCTTTCTACTATTTCCCCCTTTGCTCGCTGCTTGTATAAGTGTGTTCTTGTCTATTTTCTTTTCTGTTATATATACACACGTAAGAAAAACTGCAAACTGCAAATCCTTCAGCTAGGGCCATTGGACTTACCGGGATCTTTGCAGCTACAGTCAGTAGAATTGCTTCTACCTTTAAATGAGACAATTTTCCACTAGGATAACAGGTGAAAAAGAAAAACAAAAAGTACAGTGTTAAAATGTGGTTTTCTAGATGGAAGGTTTCCTTTATTCCAGTTTACTATTTGTCCAAGTCATTTTTGTCAGTAGACATGAAATAATTAATCAAAGAAACTGCATCATCTAATTAACTTGAAGAGTATCAACATAATGGGGCAGCCGCTCAGCACAGTAAAATGGTGAGATGTTGCCTCTTTGCTAGTTCAGAGAAGAGAACTGTGGAGGCAGGAACGGAAGAACTGTCTGTCCTGCCAGAGGGTGTGCACCATTTATCATGCTGACTGGGCTGTCATATCAGTGAGAGGACCCTGGAGAGCCCTGACCGTGAGATTGAAGGTTGCTGCCAATTTACAGCAACACAAATGCATTGAACAGGAAAGAGATAGCTCCTAATCTCTTCAATTTTCTTACATTACCCTGAAGGCCAGAGAATTAAATGAAACAGTAGCTGATGACAACTTTAGAGGGTCCTGTATGCATGACAGGAAAAGTATTAAAATAGCTCAATAGTTTTATTGTATATGTGCGTTAATCTGGCCCCTGAATGAGGAACAAGAGCAGAAAATGCTGCCTTTTGGTTATACCTGTTCCTCAGTGGGAAAATGGTACACAAATTCTTTTTGCCTGCAGAAATTCTTATCAGACAAAACAGGAGAAATGGAAAACAAGAAGCAGAAGGCAAACTGAACTTGAAGACACTCTGCCAAGCACATTATCAAGATGCTATGACTCACAATTTGTTGGTGTGTCTTTAATGATTTATAGTTAATCAATTATTCTTCTCCCACCGGTAGTGTATGTCAGGAGAATGTATTTTTAAAAAATTAAAATTAACCCCTGATGACATTTGGTGAAATTGTTTCTTTGCTTAAGTACAGGTCATGTGAATTCATACATGTGGTCAGTTTGTATAGGTTTAAAACTTCCAGGCCATTCAAGAAATACTGAGTAAGTATGCAGCCAAACAAGCACCCCTAGGCAAGTCTTCCCAGAGCCATGTTCCATTTTTCAATTTACCAACTCATTGTTGAATGCCTACTAAATTTCAGGAACAGACTAGGTATTAGACACACAAGGTTCAATATATTGTTGTTTGTGTTCTTAAGGGTAATGTATTAAAGGGCAGTGATGTGAGAGACAATTGAGAGTTTCAGCTTTGCTGCCAAAAAAACCTATTTCTAACCCTAATGTAGACACTTAGTCACAATGTGAGTTTGGACAAGTTATCCTGCTAATCTTTTATCCTCTTCTGAATAACTTGGGGCAACGATAGTTTCTTTCCCATAGAATAAATGTGAGCATTAAAGAAGAGCATGTAAATATTTTAACATGATATGTAAGCATTCAACAAATGTTTGCTTTTATTCGTTATTAATTTAATGTGTTAAGACTTATGGGGACACAGATGAAGAAGCCACTAATTCTGTAGGGCAAGGAAAGATGAAGTAAGAAGGTGTAATATTTGAGCTATGTTTTAAAATACAAATAAAGTTTCCCTGCCAGAAGTAACGATCTGAAGACCCTGAGTACATCAGTTCAACTCAACTAACTCAGTCAAGTAGCTCTCTTCCTTGATTGGAGTATGGGGCTCAGAGGTCAAAAACAGAGTAAGAATTAGAGCTTCTGTACCTAAAGTACAGATGTCACTTCACACAAAGAGAAAATTACTATTCCATGACCACAGGCCATACCCCCAAGCTCTACTTAATGCACACTGATGATCAGCAGGCTGTTTGAGAGTTAATAAGGGTAAGTTAAACTCAAAGAGAGTTGAGAAGTATCAAAAATAGCTAAGGATTCCAAGTATTATCTTTCTGTAATATTTGAGAGTTACCAAGCTAATAAAGCAAAAGACACTGTTCATATTTAAAACTAAAGTCATAGAAAAATTTCAAACATACAACATCCAATTTATTCAATAAATATTTCTTGAATAGCTTTTACGTACCAGGTACTGTGCCAAGGCCTGCGGATGCAAAAATAAAAATAATATAACCCAAGATCTGGAACTTCATCTTAGGAAAAAAATGAAAATGAGTTTGTACTAGTTAATAATATATAAAATTACGGTGCAGAGAAGTTCCATTTCATTTTATGAAAACCCAAGAGAAAATATTGAGCATACTTTCTAATGAGGCAGACAAGCAAGAAAAGAAATTAATCAATGAGATAACTGATAGGTTTAATAACACAAGAATAAAAGACTTTTATGAGTTATAAAAAAGAGATCATTAACAAAAATAGAATACAAGTAGATTATACAGGGTTAATATCTATTATCAACTTTTTCATGTTGATGAGACACAATTTTATACCGATGAGACTCCATTAGAGTCAAAAGAGAGAAAACACCAAAAGCTTGAAAACTACTTTGTGAAAAAGATCGACCTCACTAGTAATCAAATAAATGCAAATGAAAATGAGACATCATTTTTGTCTATCAAATTAGCCAAAGAAAATAAAGGCTAACCTCATACACTGATGAGGATGTGGTGAGAGAGATGTTTTCATACACTGCCGGTTGTCAATAAATTGTAGTGACCTTTCTGAAAAGCTAATTTGGTAATGTATATTGAGGATTTTAAAACTGATTCCACTCTTTGGTACTACAAATTTTACTATTAAGGTGTATCTTAAGATATTATTGAGAAGATTTATATACCAAAAAATCCCTTTATTTATAATAGTAAAAAAATACATAAAAATAGCAACAACATAAATATTTCCAAAAGGAAGATAGTTAAATTATGGTACATTTTCACACTGTGATATAATACACCATAGGACAATGCCTTTCAAAGGAGGTAGTGATTTTAGAAAGGTTCATGGTACTGTATTTCACAGGAAAAAGACAAATGGAGATGGTTCATGATACTGTATTTCAGAGGAAAAACACAGGTAAATATCAGCAAACTGAGTCAAAAAAAATAAAATATTACTATTATTCAGAGATAACATGACTGCCTATTACTGAAACTCTAAAATAATCTAAAACATGTTACTAATCAATAAAAGAATTTACCAAGATTGTTGGGTATGAAATCAATATACAAATACCAAAGGCATTTTCATTTGTAAGTAATGAACATGTAAAAAATAATTTTAGAAAAGATAATGATACGGTTTGGCTGTGTCCCCACCCAAATCACATCTTGAATTCCCACGTGTTATGAGAGGGGCCCTATGGGAGGCAACTGAATCATGGGGGCAGGTCTTTCCAGTGCTGTTCTTGTGATAGTGAATAAATCTCACAAGAGCTGAAGGTTATAAAAAGGGGTGTTTTCCTGCACAAGCGCTCCTCTCTTTACCTACCTCCATCCACCTAAGATGTGACTTGCTCCTACTTGCCTCCGCTATGATTGTGAGGCTTCCCCAGCCACGTGGAACCTTAAGTCCAATTAAACCTCTTTCTTTTATCAATTGCCCAGTCTCAAGTATGTCTTTATTAGCCGCATGAGAATGGACTAATATAAATAACATTTACAATATCAATAAACAAAATATACTGAGAAATAAATCTGATAAAATATGTGTAAGAACTTCGAGGAGATAATTATAAAATGTATACTTAATACATTAAAGAAGATCTAAATAAAAGTAATGATATGCTATGTTTATATCAATATGCTATGCATGTACTAGGTTTTTACTGTTATATGATGCAAAATTCCTTATTGTGAAGAAGTCAGCATTCCTCAAGTTGATGTACGAAGTCAGTGAAATTTGCATTAAAATTTCAAAAGGAAATTGACAAAATGACTTAGAAGTTTATGTGTGAAAGCAAACGGACAGGCATAACAAAAACATTCCTGAAGTAGAAAAACAGCTGGCATGGAAGATCAGTGGGAAAGAAAAACTCTAGAAAAGTGGTCTTGGGATAGTTGGATATCTAATAACATAATATGGAAATGAATCTACACCTCATTTCTTACACAAAACTTAATGCCAAGTAGATAAAAGTATGAATACCAAAACTTTAAACCCTTAGAAAAATAAGAAAATACCCTTATGCCTTCAAGCCAGGAAAAATTTATTGTCCAAGACATAAAACCAAAAGGTATATAGGGTGGGGGGGGAGGAAAATGATATATTTAGATATATTAAATTGAAAACTGCTTTTCATCAAAAGACATCATTTTTTAAAGTTTATTTTAAGCCACAATCCAGAAAATGTTTACAACACAACTGGCTAGCAAAAAAAAAAAACTTTCAGAATTTATAAAGAACTCCTAAAATAGAATTAAAAATAGAAAAACAAGCTCCAGTAGAAAAACGACTAAAAAGACGTAACTAGGTAATTCGCAAACCCAGAAACAGGGATAGCACCTATGTATGAAAAGATCCCCATACTTAGAAATAGTTATAGAAATGAAAATTGATGAGATATCAATTCATAGACACTCCAGTTTGGCAAAAATTTAAAAAACTTTTAAAAATGTAACTCCGTTGACGTCTGATGCCTAATGTTAATGTAAAGTCTTCTATCAATTTGTCTGTCCTTCAGAAATATTTTATTAAAACTTTTAATTCTAGATGTCTACATTTTTATTATAATGTGTCTAGGTTTCAATTTGTTATTTATGTAATTCAGCACCTAGTATAAATTTTCCATTTGAGGGCTCATCTTCAATACTTTAAAATTCTCAGTCATTTCTTTTGGGATACTGTTTTACCTCCAGTTCCTATTCTCTGTTGCTGGAATTCCTATTAGAAACTTTATAGAGTATCTGATTCCATTCTCCATGTTACTTAAATACTCTTTAAAGTTTCATTCTTTTGTTTTCTTTTTGAGACCAGGTCTCACGCTGCTGCCCAGGCTGGACTGTATTGGTACAGTCTCGCTCACTGCAGCCTCAACTTCCCAGGCTCAAATGATCCTCCTGCCTCAGCCTCCCAAGTAGCTGGGACTACAGGTGCACACCACCATCCCCAGCTCTTTTTTTTTTCTTGGTAGAGACAGAGTTTCACCTGTTCCCAGCCTGGTCTCAAACTCCTGGGATCAAGCAATCCACCCACGTCGGCCTCCCAAAGTGCTAGGACTACAGGCATGAGCTACCGCACCCTGACAAATTTTTTTTTTTTTAGGACAGAGTCTCACTCTGTCACCAGGTGCCAGGCTGGAGTGCAGTGGCACAATCTCAGCTCACTGCAACCTCCGCCTCCTGGATTCAAGCAATTCTTCTGCCTCAGCCTCCCGAGTAGCTGGGATTACAGGCGCATGCCACCACTCCCAGCTAATTTTTTTTTTTTTATTTTTAGTAGAGACGGGATTTCACCATGTTGGCCAGGATGATCTTGATCTCTTGACCTCGTGATCTGCCCTCCTCAGCCTCCCAAAGTGCTGGGATTACAGGCTTGACACCCTGACAAATTTTATCCTTTTATTTCTCTGACATTTGTTTAGGACAATTTATTTATGATTATATAGCAATCTATTAATTAGTTCTTTGATTTCAAATCTATCATTAATCACAACTCTTGATTCTTTTATTTAAATAACTTTTCTCTAATTTGTATTTCTTTAATTACAAGCAAAGATAATCAGTTTTCATTGACATTAGGGTATTTCTTTTTTACTAGAATGAAAAACACAATATTAAGTATACTATCTTAACCATTTTTAACTGTACAGTTTAGTAGTGTTAAGTATATTCGCTTTGTTGTGCAACAAATCTGTAGAACTTTTTCATCTTGCAACCCTGAAGCTCTATTTTCTCCCACCAGCCCTTGTTAACCACCTTTCTACTTTCTGTTTGTATGATTTTGATACGTTAGATAACTGATAAAAGTGGAATCAATCACACAGTAGTTTTCTTTCTGTAGCTGGGTTATTTTGTTCAGCATAATGGCTTAGTTCATCTTTGCTGTAGCATTAACAGATTTCCTTCTCTTTTAAGGCTGCATAATATTCCATTGTGTGTATATACTACAATTTCTTTATTCTTCCGCCCATGGACTTTTAGGTTACTTCTACCTCTTGGCTATTGTGAATAATACTGTGATTAACACAGGTGTGCAAATATCTCTTCAGGATCTTTCTTTGACTTATTTTGTATATCTTAGCAAGGCATAGTGGCATGTGCCTGAATCCCCAGCTACTCAGGAAGCTGAGACAAGAGGATCACTTGAGCCCAGAAATTGAAGGCTGCAGTGAGTTCTGATTGCACCATTGCCCTCCCATCTAAACAAGAGAACAAGACCCTCATTCCTTCCACCACGAAACTTATTTTGTATATATACCCAGAAGTTGGATTGCTGGATCATGTGGTAATTCTATTTTTAATCTTTTGAGCTCCATACTGTTTTCCATAATGGCTGCACCTTTTTACATTCCCAAGAAAAAGTGGTCAAGTATTCTGACTTTTTTATCTTTATCAATACCTACTATTTTTTGTTCTTTTGACAGGGATCATTCTGTTGGTGGCAACTGATATCTCATTGTGGTTTTGATTTTCATTTTCTTGATAATTAGTGATGCTGAGCATGTTTTCATGTACTTATTGGCCAATTGTCTTTCTTTGAAAAATGTCTAAGTCTTCTGCCCAATTTTTAATCAGGTTATTTAGTTTGTTGTTGTTGAATTGTAAAAATGCCTTTTATATTCTAGATATTATCCCATTAACAGATAAATGATTTGCAATTGTTTTCTTCTATCTTTTAGGTTGCCTTTTAACTCTGTTGATTGTTTGTTTTGTCATGTGGAAGTTAAGTTTGATGTAGTCTTATTTGTCTATTTTCCGTTGTTGTGCCTGTACTTTTGGTGTTGTATCCAATAAATCATTGCCCAAAGCCAATTTCCTGAAGTTTTTCTCTACTTTTTTTTCTAGGAGTATAAAGATTTGGGGTTTACATTTACGTATTTAATCCTCTTTGAGCTCATTTTCATATTTGGTATTAGGTGAGAGTCCAACTTCATTCTTTTGCATGTGGAGATCCGTTTGCTGAAGAGACTCTCCTTTCCTCATTGTGTAACTTGACACTCTTATAAAAAATTATTTGGTCATACCTGCAAGAGTTTATTTCTGGGCTCTCTATTCTGTTTCATTGGTCTATATATCTATCATTATGCCAGTACTACACTGTCTTAATTACTGTTGCTTCGTAGCATATTTTGAAATCAAGGAGTGTGAGGTCACTAACTTTGTCCTTTTTCAATATTATTTTGGCTATGCAGGGTACCCTGAGACTCCACAAAAAATAATATCACATGACAATATTTTTATAATCTAAGATTTCTAATTAATATTTACCTATTCTAGACTGATATTTTATTTTGTTCTGTTTAATATGCTATTATTCCTTTATCTTTTTTATAATCTTAGACTTACTAATTTCGAAGTTTCTATCTGATTGCTCTACCTTTGGCGGTATTTTTTGGCATGAATTATTTCAGTTATTGCATTTATTTGCCACCTTCTTTGATTATTACTTTTCCTCATACACTTCGGAATTTGTTTTTCATAAGTGATCTTGAATGAGAGTTCTTTCTCTTTCTCTCTCAGCTTACTCCTCCCTATCTTGTAGTTTCAAAGAATCCTCTACCTAGTCCCTGGAGCCCCCTGTATAGACTCATGCCTTACACTGGCCTTCAAGAGTTGTGTTCTGTGTTGGGAATATGGAAAATCCAATCATTGAGCCCAGCAGGCAGCTTGGCATATTTACTTATGATGTCATTAGTTTGTTCTCTCTGACCACATCAGTCTTGCAACTGAATACAAACTACATACTTGGGTAGCAGTCACAGCTTTTACCAGTTTCATGAAAGGAACCCAGTTATTGACTCCAACCACGTATGCAGGACACTTTTTATCATGTACATTTTCATTCATGGCCATCACAAAATCCCACAACCCAATGGTCTAAAACTTTAGCCCCCATGTGCTTCTGCCACATTTCTTTTCCACAAGATTTCCATCACTTATTCTAATCCCTGTTTAATTATTTACGTTCACTTTTTAGTTGGGTGGTGGGTGGGCACTTAACTAACACAGAAACTCACAATGCCATTTTCAGGAGATCTGTAAAAGAATTTGGCAGTTGAGAATAAAAATATAGTACACTATCCTCTAAAAGCATGGAGAGACAGATGTAGGGGAAACATTTGTGGCAGTTTGACTGAGGAGACTGCTAAACAGTACTACTTGTATCAGACAGAATGATTCTGATCTAACTAAATGAAACATTTACTGAAGCAAATAATAAGATGATGGAGCACGACCAACATGAAAAGTTGCCAGAACTCTGCTAGAAAAAAACAATTGGTGCATTCATCATGACTAACCTGAGTTCATGAAGAAATCATAAACTGATTGAAAGGACTGAATAAAGTACACTTTTCCAAATAAATGTTTTCTTTATTTTATGAATTTGCTGTGTTTAATGTCATATAAAATGAGATTTATTATGTTTGTGTAATATTCCCAAAATATTATGTTTTGGTAACCAGAGAGTTTCTAAAATCTAGAAGCATTGTCATATATTCAATGTACACATTACTAAATCTATTTAGTTACTGGTTCAAAATAATAGTATCTTAGATATTTAATAAAAAGTAATTGAATGGACTTGTAAGTCATGGCTGAAATTTTGAGAGTCCTAATTAAGAATTACTTTCATCCTTAAGAAATAATAAGAATAGTTGATTGCCTTTAACTTTTGGTAATAATTACCTGTATATGTTGCCTATGGTGAATGTAATTTTCTTAACATCAAACAAGTAGATTATTTTAAATTTTCAACAAAGCAATGTTTTCAATTTTATTGAAATCCAACCTCCTCTCCTAGGACAAAATCTTCCTTTCTCTAGTTTTGCGATGGTGTGTTTCAAGGACATTTTATAAAGAGTACATCGTAGTATTCTTTGAGGATATTAGTCTATCTGGTATTCAACCTGGATTAAACAGCCCTGAACCTCCATCTTAATTTCTTCCCTTACATTTTGATATGTCCCACACCATTTAAGAAACAGCTTTAAGTGATGCTGCTGCTGTTACTGGTGGTTTTAGTTCAGCTGTTTCAGTTTGATGGCAGCACACTAAATTAACTCTGAATGGAGACAGTAAAATTAATTCTCACTGTACCCTTCAGCCATCTCCAACTATAGCAGGCACTGGCATTTGGAATAAATTTTTTTTCTGTCCCACAAAAATCTTAGTGCCCAGCAGTGCAGAATTATAAAACCAAACTTTAGGAATACATTCTCCATAGAGACAAATGTATCTCCATCTCACCTGTACTCTTTGATCTTACTACAATTTGCTACACCACTGCTTGTGTCCATTAAGAGGTTTAAAACCTTTCCTCCTAGATTTCTAAAGACAATTTGATATGAACATGTTTACAGAGGCAGGTTGATTGTGAGGTTAAATACAAGAATACTGGTTATCACTTTCCATCTTACCACCAACTTAGGCTACGACTTCCGGCAGTGACTTCAGCCTTCAAGATGAACATACCTTCAGTTATGCTTGCTTTACTTTCCTGCTCTGCAGTGGGGGTTCATTTGAGTCAGGGCCACTCAGCATTTCTTTATAAAAACCATATTCTAATTTCCACAAGTCTTTTTATCCTAGAGAAGCAGTGAGAGAAGTAGGAAGAAGTGAGGCAGAACAAGAACAATGAGTGAGCAAGTCACTAAAGGAAATGTTGAAAGGCAGAGCCAGGCGTAGATACCTGTGTAGGGTTCAGCTATGTACAGCTCTACTATTTCAGTCATGGATCCAGAGTCTGGAAGGCTGCCTGAATTTTAAGCAGTACCACTTACTCAATTTTTTTATCTCCATAATTAAGCTGTACCACTTACTCAATTTTTTTAAAGCAGTACCCCTTACTCAATTTTTTTAACCAGTAACACTCAATTTCTTTTATCTCCATAAATATCTTCATCATTGTTTTGTTCCTACTTTACCTATAACCTGTCATTGCATTTGTCTGTCTTCATCCTAAGCAACCGATGGACTACGCAGTTAGCATAGTCGTTCAAGCTAGTAGCTATATCGTCCTTTGCTTTCTACAAATGCAAGACCAAATTTATAGTTCTCATTAGGTCTTTCTATTCATATACATAAGAACATGATTACGATATACAAATTTACTGCTATTTTATATTTCAAAACTATAAATTATAAAATATATGTGCCTAATCAAAATATTCAGAAGATGCTTACATTTGAAATGGAGACCTATTCTAACTCTCAACTTTTGTTTTAGAAAGTGAGCTGCAATTTGTCACAACAGAGGAGTCAGTTGCTTCCCTCATGTGAACCCACTACTGGCTGGCTCAACTAGACGTTTCAGGTGCAACCATTTCAACTATAGCAGAGTCTTATAAACCAGATTTTGAGACATAGCCTCAGATCACCTATTTACACTTGTCATATTGTAGTAAATGTCATGCACATTTTCAGAAATGACAGAATCATTCAGGTGACATCTTCTTACCAGAAAGATAACTTACCAAAGTTAGTTTCTGAAACAATCAATTTATCTTTAGCTTCAACCCAATAGCCTCAGTAACAATGCCCTTTTAGGTAGGAAATACCATGACATTTGATCTAGTCATGGAGGCATCATATCTGAATTCACTTCAAAGAAGAAATGATTAAATACTTCCTTTACCAGAAAAGTAGAATTGAATTACTGCTTCCAAAAATGAAATTATGATCGATGAACTAATTAGCTCCCAAGATTTCCTAATGGAGAAATGAGGGAAGGGATGAAAAATTGACACGCACTACCCAAAAGAATAACTAAGTACTCACTGCAAACAAGCTAAGGGATGTGGGTAATGTTTAAATGAGTAATTTGACAATATAAACTGTCATTGGAGGGGCCATCATTAAATTGTCATTAGAATGGCTTCTTGTTACTGAGCAACACTTTTATGAAGAAAATAAATATAACATGGAGAATCACAATCAAATGGAGAAATAGAATTATACTTTGTAAATCTCAAGATACAGTCTCAAGAGAGGTTTATTGTAAATTTTTAGAAGATGAGGGCAACAAAAAGCACACTGCCTTCTATTAGTAGCTATTAGCTAACAAACTCAGGAAAAGGCAGAGTTTCAGACAGGACTGTCGATGCTAGAACAAAATTGATCTTTAAAACTCAGTTGTTTGTGAAAAACTATTGCTTCTTTTCAACCATTATCTATGCAGTATCCTTACAGTTTGAGGGTTTTATTTAAACAATTATTTTAATTAAAATTGTATAGCAGGATTACTGATTACAATAGAATTTTCTCTTTGATTAGCTAAGCTTTCAGAGGGCAGTGTGAACTCAAACTAAATCACTAATAGTTCAGTTTTGGAAAAAGTGAGAAATTAAAGCAAGTCTATCACTCCAAATATCAGTTTGGTCAATAGTTTCAACATTCTCTAAGAAGCATTATCTCTTGCCAAAGACAAGAAACATTAATGACACATATTGATGTTTATTTTTATTTCCATACGTAGCATTTATCTTGACTCAAAATTTAGTCTCAGGAGGAAGAAGAGAAGCCATATTTTTGAATCAACAACTGACTCACATTCTTGAGGATTAGCTATGACAACCAAAACAGATTAAAAACTCTGGAGTGTTATAATGCAAAATGTTCCCCAAAGTGAAATGAGAATCTTTATAAGCTAACATAATTAACACCTAACGCAGACTGCAAAACAACTTACAAATCAGTAAATGGCATCCCCTTCTGCCAAGGTTCAAGCCAAAAGCCCAGGTACCATTATGGAGGCCTCTATTGGCCTCAATATTCAAATCGTTACCTCCAATCTACCAGCGAGTCCTGATGGCACCACTTAAAATTACAGTCCTCACTGGCCTACTTCTTTCCATTTCCACGGGACTCTAATACAGGATACCATTATCTTTCATCTGATCTATGGCAATAAGCATGCCCGCATAATTCATTCCCTAAACAGAGAGGTTAACTCTTGCACTTAAAACCTTCAAAGTTTTTATAGATGTATATATTAAAAATTTAAATTCCTTAACGTGGCCTGTAAGATTCTACATTATCTGGCCTCTTGACTTCTCTTTAGTTACATTCAACATTTCTCTCCCCTTTGCTTATTTTGTTCCTTGCTCGCCAACCATTCTGGTCTCCTTCTGGATCCTAAGAAATTTTGCCTTTAACGCTCTCTCTCTCTGGAAGGCAGTTCCCGATTGTCACTAACTAGCTTAGCTCCTCCTCAGGAATGAGCTCAAGCTTTACTTTTCCAGATAAATTGTCCTTAGCTACTGTTTTAGTCTGTTCTTGTGTTGCTATAAAGGATTACCTGATACTGAGTAATTTATAAAGAAAATGTATTGATTGGCTCACAGTTCCATAGGCCATACAGGAAGTATAGCTGGGTAGGCCTCAGGAAACTTATAATGATGGTGGAAGGAGAAGAGGAAAGAGGCACCTCTTACATGGCAGGATCAGGAGGAAGAGAGAGAAGAGGGAAGGGCTACACACTTTAAACAATCAGATCTTGTAAGAATTCACCCACTATCATGAGAACAGCAAAGGGGAAATCCGCCTCCGTGATCTAGTTACCTTCCGCCAGGCCCCTCCCCCAATACTGGGCGTTACAATTCAACATGAATTTGGGCAGGAACACAGATCTAAACCATATCACCTACTCTCCCAAATAACCTTCTAAAATTACACTGTAGCACAGCTTCCATTAGCAATCACTTACTTGCCTCTCTTCTCACTAAAATGTGAGCTCCAAATATAAAGGTAGCATCTCAGTCCTTTATTATTTATACATTCATTTAACAAATAATTCTACTGATTGTCAAAGATTATTCTAGGCCCAAGGAGGAAGTAATAAAAAGTCTATACTCTTGAGTTTTTATTTTACTTGGAAAAGACAAAAATAAATACATTTTTAAAATCTCAAAAATAAAAGCAGGGAATAAAAATTAAAGAAGAATAAGACGATAGCGAAAGATGGAGGTGTAGAGGGAGTATACAGAAAGGGAAGGCATTTTTGAAGAGGTGTGTTTTGAGCAGAGACTGAATGAAGTACAAGAGAAAGCCATGGAAAGATCTTGAAAAGGGCAACATTTCTGCAAAGGACCATATGCTCAAGGAAGAGAAAAAAGGCAAGTGTAACTATCTTTTTTTTTTTTGAGACCGAGTCTTGCTCTGTCGTCCAAGCTGAGGTGCCACAATCTCTGCTCACTGCAGCCACCACCTCCCTGATTCAAGCAATTCTCCTGCCTCAGCCTCCCTAGTAGCCAGCATTACAGGCACACACCACCATGCCTGGCTAATTTTTTTGTATTTTTAGTAGAGACAGAGTTTTACCATGTTGGACAGGCTGGTCTCGAACTCCTGACCTCAGGTGATCCACCCACCTTGGCCTCAGTGCTGGGATTACAGACATGAGCCACTATGCCTGGCCGAGGCTAACTATCTTATTTATCCTATTCACTGCCAAATCTCCAGGGCCTCACATAGGGTCTACTATACTCAATAATATTTGTTATATTCAATAAATATTTGTTGAATTAATGAATGAGAAAGCATTCCATAATGGTTTATTAAACGAATGAGAAACTTTAGGTGTGGTTCTTAGTGTTCTTTATCAAAAGTAGATGCCTATTGAAGTGAATAATTCCTAGTGCAAACTCTGTGTGCAATAAAGAACACACGCAATTATCTTAAAAATGAGAGTCTGGCTATATTAGCATGCTGCAGACCCAGTGGTGTGGAAGATTGCAAGAGTAATAATGAAAGCATTTAGACAGGCATGCTAGTCCAAAATCCCCTAAAATTGATAAAACGATTTAGCCATGTTCACCAGTGTAGTCAAATAAAAATTTTCAGTGTTGTAACAAGCCATCAATCAAACTAATAAAAAATTATTACATTTACTCTAAGGATTACCAGATTACCAGCAGGAGAGAAAAAAAGACCTTTTGTCCTTTTGTGGGTTCATTTTTGTTGCCTTTCGATGTAATTAGTCTTCTATCTCATATAGACTGTGAGTTGAAGAATAACAGTAAAAGACCATAGTATTTGGCCAGGTCTTTGAATTGAAAACAACACAGAAGATATCCTGTATAATTTTAAGTAATATAAATTACCTAAATTTAATGATTTAAATAGCTATTACTCAAAAATGTATTTCATGATGAATAGGGCTTTTTTTGTATTTTAAAAGATTTTCAGATTTTTGATCTCATGTTGCTATATAGTTAAATTCACTCATATCCATAGTCTCAACCACTGTTACAAATCAGGACATCAAATTCTGTTACATTGTACAGATAACATGAATGTCACCAAAAACATGGGTATACCTTTCCTTTCTCAACTTTTATATCAACATTTTTCTTTGCCTCTGAATCTTTTTTAAAGTTAGCTCATTGTTCTTGGATAGCTTTTTCCCCTTTCCCAATGCCAAGCCTTCTAGATTTCAATTTCTGCTAAAATTTTAGCTGGTGTAGTGGCTGCAAAGTGAAACCTCACTGATGGACCGATTAACTATCAAGCTGCCCAATGTCTTCTTTACATGACTTTTTAGGTTCTTTGGGAGAGTGACTGAGTCCTTTCTTTTGTTTATTTGTAACTTTTTGATAATTACCACTGTAAGGCTTAGAAATGAAATTCCTATTGATATGTTATTTCGATTCACTAGCATCAAGTACTCTCAACTGTAATGTCCTCCTTTTATTTTTTTGGAACAACACAGGCAGTAATCTCTGTGTCATCGTACATTGTTGTTTCCACTTCTTCCCATATCTCACTCACTGTATATCTGTGTCAAAGGTTAACTTGCATGGGGACTAAACTCTTCACTAAGCTGAGCAGTGATTCTCCATATGAAAGGAACTTCCTTTTCCCAAAACCATCTTGAATTTGCTCATTCATAGAAAAGAAATTTCCCCTGAAATATTCGATTTATACTTTTAGCTATACCCTTTTAGTCTGTATTTGTGCTTTCTCACTTTAATTTTTTCTGGAACTAAAAATAAGTCGGAAAACTTCCCCACATATTCTATATTTCTATAGTGCTCATTTCTTAGAACTTTGTCTCTCCCCTTATCTGATGCCTTCTGTTAGGAATATTATTTGAGCAGTGCTTTGCGTACATTTCATTTGATCATCAGACACACCCCAGGGTAAATGCCTTTTCAGTTTCCAGTTCACAATGTAAAACCTAAAGAAATGTTGAATGACTTGATCAAGGTCACCCACCAATGATGGGGTGGAGCTGAGAATTGAGCATGGATCCTTCTGATGTGAGATCCTACACTTATTGAGCTGCACCCAAACATTTTAGACCAGTATATATCTCTTATTCACCCAGTTTTCTCTCATTGATTCTTGTTTTCATGTAACTCATGGCCTCTTTTTATTGTTATTCTAAAATAATGCTTTTATCCTATATAGAACTGAAAGATATGCATACAAGTATAATACTTTAATATTTTACATTGTATTCTTCCAGAAACTGATGGGTAATAATGTACCCGATTCCTTGTTTTTTCTTTTTATAATGACTGTGACAGTTTCCCATGGCCTGGTATTCATGTCATTTTAAACGTCTTTTGTAGACTCTTCTTTCTGTGGTTCTTTCACAACTTATTTAGCCAATTTTCAACTTGGGGACAGCTAGTCTTTCTCCAATTCTTTGGTATTATAAACCATTACAACAGTCTCCTGCTTCCATATATGTTCTTATCCATAAACATTTTGTTTGGATACGTTCCTTAAAAAGTAATGTTTTATTCACAGCATGATGAAAATTAGCCAAATAGCTCTCCAGAAAATGTTACCAATTTACTCTTCCAAAAGAACCATAGGTTTTTGTACATTTTTGCTGTTCTCCAACACTGGATATTATAACTTAAAACTTCTTGTCCAGTGTGATAGTCATAACCAAGAGAATTGCTTTTGTTTTCATTTGTGTTTTCTTTTTTTAGAGTGAAACTGAATTTTTTCATGTTGATTCATAATTTTTTAAGTTGCCTGTGATATTTCATAAATCATTTTCTTAAGTATTGAGAGGAATGTATGTATGATGTGCAAACATTTTTCTAATTTATCTTTCAGCCATAAAATATGTTGATAGAAATTTTGACTTAGAAGAATTTGGGGGATTTTTGTTTTTGTTTTTTAAACCTAGAAATGTTTTTTATACTGTCTGGTATTGGTGTCCTAATTAGAAATCATTTCCACTCCCCAAGGTTATATAAATATTCAGACATATTTTTCATTTATATTAATGGTTTTACTATCTGTGTGTATATTTAAATTACTTTGGCTTGTTTTGAAGCAAGGCTTTAATTCCTTTTTTCTTTCCTCGGTCAGCCAATAGCCTCAACAGCATCTGGTGAATAATTGTCTTCCCTATCAATTTAAAATAGCATAGCAATCAGGCCCCAAAACTTTATCAGTACTTGGATTTATTCATGGATTCTTAATTCTTTCATTTTTCCTTTCTTCTATGCAGGGTAAGTTCAACATTACACTGTTTTGTTTTGTTTCAATCAAGAGGGCAAATCTTGTCTCAGAGCTCACCTTCCTAGAAAGTTCCGTTGTTCTCCCCAAGCAAAGAGTTGTCCAGATGAGCAGTAAAATAATTGTTTTAACATAAAAAAATATTACTCTGTAGACTTCTTTGGGGAGAATCAACATCTTTATGGTAAGTATTCCCGCCAAATAGCATGATATGTTTCTCCATTTATTCAAATACTCTTTTTGTAAAGTTCCTTTTGTAGCCAATGTATATGCTGTATACTGAAAAATATATTTACATATACACTGCTGTAAATGGAAATATTTTTAAATTACATTTTCAAACTGACTTTTATATATTTATTTTGTAATCAGCCACTTTCCTAAACTTTTTTATTAGTTCTAATATTTTTAATGAATTACTTACATTTCTAACAATCAAATAATCTTCAAGCAATAATAATTTAGGATCTTTATGGTTATTTGTGTCATTTTTTTTCTCTTATGAAACAGAATCAATCTTCCAGAGCAACGGTGTATCATATATATTTTCTTGTTTTAAGGGAATGTTTGAAAAGTGCAATGTACTATTGGTGTAAGAGATATTTTTTACTATAGTAGTCTTCTATTATTTTTAATTTACTAAGAGTTTTTTAAATTCAGGATGAATTTCAATTTACTAAAATTTTTGGCCTAGTCATATGTTAAATTATGTTAGTGAAGTTGTTTGCATCAAACTCTCTTTTCAGTTTTAGAATTAATCATACTTGGTCATGCTGTGTTCTTTAGTTTACTGTTAGATTTGTTTGTTAATAATTTATGGTTTTTACATCTTTAAATTTAAGTGTAGTTGGTACCTATTTTTACCTTCTTGGTATATCACATCTTTCAGAATGTGATGTCACCCTAATGTTACTTGTATGAAATAAGTTAAGACATAATTTCTGTTTGCGTGCCCACACGCACATGCCTTCCAAAATTGTCTAACTCTACATCTGTTTTCACTGAGTGCCCAAACTGTGGAAGTGAGAAAGAGGGACCATCTGCCCCCAAACACATACCCTCATGGGTGAACCTGAAGGTCTAGATTACAGGAGGTGATTCTGACCTTTCCTGGAGCTGAGCCGACTTAATGAGCCGAACAAAATACAGGGATAGAGGAAGCAGCAGGAAAAGTCCTGTGGGCTCGCTGGGTCCCCTAGCAAGCCATTTCTGTTTTGCCTCTCAGGGGTCCTTGAGGAGGACTGCCAGAGACACTAGGAAAAGGCCACAGGGAGAAGGAAACTCCCCCCGAACTTTGTAACAGCTTGAACCAATCGAGAAGTCTCCTAACCAGAACTCGGGGGAGGGCGGAAATCCGGTATGGCAGACTCCACAGGCAGGGGAAGAACAAAAGCCCTGCTTCCTTTCGCAGCTGGGAGGTGGTAGCCTGGGGCAAGTTCTCAGCCCTGCTCACTTACTGCCTGGAAACAGACTTGGTGCTGTTGGCAGGGCCATGATGGGGTGGCGCTGGCCCTTTAGGTTGCATGGGAGCTGAGTGAGGCCTGTGACTGCCAGCTTTCCCCCACTTCCCTGACAGCCTGTGTGACAAAGTAGAGGCAGCCACAGTCCTTCTAGGAACATAACTCCACTGAACTGGGAATCATACCCCCATCTCCCACAGCAGCCACAGCAAGACCCACCCAAGGAGAGTCTGAGTTCAGACACGCCTAACCCTGCCCAAAGCTGATGGTCCCTCCCTACCAACCCTGGTATCTGAAGACAAAGCGCATATACTCCTGGGAGTTCTAGGGTCCTACTCACCACCTGTTCCTCCTCATACTACCACAGCTGATGCCCTCCTGAAAGTGCCACCTCCTGACAGGAGGCCAATCAACACAAAAATAGTGCATTAATCAACCAAAGCTAAGGACCCTCACAGAGTTCATTTCACCTGCCTGCCATTTCCACCAGAGTATGTGCTGGTATCCACGGCCATCCCCAGTACCAGCCCGGAGCCTGGTATACTTGCTGGGTGCCTAGACTCATAAGAGAGATAACAATCACCACAGCTCTGTTCTCAGGAAGCCACATCCTTAGGAAAGTGGGGAGAGTACTAATACTACTACATCAAGGAAACATCTGGTGGGACAAACATCATCCTGGAGCCCTAGACCTTCCCTCTGACAGAGGCTATCCAAATGAGAAAGAACTAGAAAACCAACCCTGGTAATATGATAAAACAAAGTCCTTTAACAGCCCCCAAAATATCACACTAGCTCACCAGTAATGGATCGAAACCAAGAATAAATCCCTGATTTACCTGAAAAAGAATTTAGAAGGTTAGTTATTAAGCTAATCAGGGAGGCACCAGAGAAAGGTGAAGCCCAATGTAAGGAAATAAAAAAATCGATACAAGAAGTAAAGGGAGAGATATTCAATGAAATAGATAGCATAAATAAAAAATAATAAAAACTTCAAGAACGTAATCAAACACTTACAGAAATGCAAAATGCTCTGGAAAGTCTCAGCAATAGAATCAAACAACCAGAAGAAAGAACTTCAGAGCTCAAAGTCAAGGTTTTCAAATTTACCCAATCCAACAAAGACAAAGAAAAAAAATAAGAAATTATGGATGAAGCCCCCAAGAAGTCTGGGATTATGTTAAATGACCAAACCTAAGAATAATTGGCATTCCTGAATGCCAAAGAAGAGAAATCTAAGTTTGGAAAATACATTTGGGAGAATAATTGAGGAAAACTTCTCTAGCTTTGCTAGAGACCTAGACATCCAACTACAAGAAGCATGAAGAATACCTGGGAAATTCATTGCAAAATGAACATCACCTAGGCACTTTGTCATCAAGTTATCTAAAGTTAAGACAAAGAAAAGAGTCTTAAGAGCTATGAGGCAAAAACACTAGGTAACCTATAAAGGAAAACCTACCAGATTAACAGCAGATTTCTCAGTAGAAACCCTACAAACTAGAAGGGATCAGGGCCCAATCTTCAGCCTCCTCAAACAAAACAATTATCAGCCCAGAATTTTGTATTCAACAAAACTGAGCTTCATAAATGAAGGAAAGATACAGTCTTTTCCAGATAAACAAATGCTGAGAGAATTCGTCACTACCAAGCCAGCACTACAAGAACTGCTAAAAGAAGCTCTAAATCTTGAAACAAATCCTAGAAACACATCCAAATGGAACTTCTTTAAAGCAGAAATCCCACAGGGCCTATAAAACAAAAATGCAAGTTAAAAAACAAATAACGAAAAAACCAAGGTATACAGGCAACAAATAGCACAATGAATGAAATGGTACCTCACATCTCAATACTAACGTTGAATATAAATGGCCTAAATGCTCCACTTAAAAGATATAGAATTACATAATGGATAAGAATTCACTGACCAAATATCTGCTGCCTTCTAGAGACACATCTAACACGTAAGAATTCACATAAACTTAAGATAAAGATGTGGGAAAAAACACTCCATGCAAATGGACACCAAAAGGGAACAGGAACAGCTATTCTCCTAGTAGACAAACTTTAAAGCAACAGTAGTTAAAAAAGACAAAGAGGGAAATTATATAATGATGAAAAGTCTTGTCCAACAGGAAAATATCACAATCCTAAATATATATGAACCTAACACTGGAGCTCCCAAATTTATAAAACAATTATTAATAGACCTAAGAAATGACATAGCAACACAATAATAGTGGGGGACTTCAATACCTCACTGACAGCACTACACAGGTCATCAAGACAGAAACTCAACAAAGAAACAATAGAGTTAAACTATAACCTAGGACAAATGGACTTAAGAGATACTTACAGAATATTCTACCCAATAACTGCAGAATATACATTCTATTCAACAGCACATGGAAGTTTCTTCAAGATAGACCATATGATAGACCACAAAACGTGCCTCAATAAAATTTAAAAATTTGAAATTATATCAGGACCACAGTGGAATAAAACTGGAAATCTACTCCAGAAGAAACCTTCAAAAGTTCAGACCACAGTGGAATAAAACTGGAAATCAACTCCAAAAGGAACCTTCAAAACCATGCAAATACATGGAAGTTAAATAACCTACTTGCGAATGATTATTGGGTCAAAAATGAAATCAAGATGGAAATTTAAAAATTCCTCAAACTGAACAACAGTAGGGATACAACTTGTCAAAACCTCTGGGATACAGCAAAGGCAGCACTAAGAGAAAAGTTCATGGCCCTAAAACCTACATCAAAAAGTCTGAAACACCACAAACAGACAATCTAAGGTCACACCTCAAGGAGCTAGGGAAACAAGAACAATCCAAACTCAAACCCAGCAGAAGAAAGGAAATAATCAAGATCAGAGCAGAACAACAACAACAAAAAAATGCAAAAGATAAATGAAACAAAAAGCTGGTTCTTTGAAAAGATAAAGATTTGAAAGAATTCTTTTCTGGCTCCAGGAAGATCAGTGGAAGTAGATCTTTCCACAATACTTTCAATTTCTTATATAGTGATTGGTATGTTCAGGATTTTTACCTCATTATCAGTAAATTTTAATAACTTCTGTTTCCTGGAAACTAGTTCATGCATAAAATGCTTCTTATTAATTAACATCTGTCTTTATATTCATATTTTTCTTTGTGTTTCTGAACTTACATCTTATTATTCCCAACATACTCTTTCTGGGTTTTGTTTTTCTTATTCAGTTTCTGGAATCTTATTTTTTATTTATTCATTTTAAAGAATTCACTCATTTATTTTTAAAATTATATCTTACATTTTGCTCTTTCTCATTTATTTCTTTAATATATAAATTCCTGTTTGCCATTTTCTCAGGCTTAAGTAATTTTTTAATAAGTTTATTCAAGTTTTTCCTATTTGCAGAGCTTTGGCCACACATAATCATAATTGTAGTTAATTAAAACTCTCATTAAAATTATACTCTAAATAATTGATACTTATACATTTATTTTTATTTTTGTCTTAGAGCTATTGATTAATCTCAAAATTAAAAGTGGCAATTATCTTGTCATTAATTTCAAGTGTTACTTTTCTGTGGTCAGACAACAAAGTCCATACAGTTTATGATTTGAGGCATTTATATCTTTGTTATCTGACCTAGATTGTTGTAACTTCTTATAAATATTTTACGAGCAACTTAAAAGAATGCATATTTCCCCAAAAAACACAAAGTTCAATATAAAGGCATTAAGTCAAGCTCATTAAATTTTTTTCAACCTTTATTTTAGATTCAGGGGGTACATGTGCAGGTTTGTTTACATGGGTATATTCTGTTGCATGATGCTGAGGCTTGGAATACAAATGATATAGTCATCCGGGTACTGAGCATTGCACCTAATAGTTAGCTTTTCAACTCTTGCCCCTCTTCTTCCCTCCCCCAAACCAGTTCCCAGTGTCTATTGTTACCATCTTTATGTCCATGAGTACCCAATGTTTAGCTCTCACTTGTAAGTGAATAAATGCGCCTTTGCATTTCTGTACCTGCATTAATTCATTTAGGTTAATAGCCTCCACATGCATTCATGTTGCTACAATGGACATGATTTTATTCTTTTTTATGACTATATAGTATTTCTTATTGCATATGTATCACATTTTCTTTATCCAATCCACAACTGATGAACATCTAGATTGATTCCATGACTTTGCTATTGAGTGCTGCAATGAAGTACTTGTGTCTTTTTGTTAGAATAATTTGTTATCTTTTGGATATATACTGAGTGATGTGATTGCTGGGTCAAATGGCAGCTCTATTTAAATTCTTTGAGAAATCCACCAAACTGCTTTCCACAGTGGCTGAACTAATTTACATTCCCACAGTGCATACACATTCCCCTTACTCTGCAGCCTTGCCAACACTTGTTGGTTTTCGATTTTTTAATAATAGCCCTTCTGACTGGTATGAGATGGTATCTCATTGTGGTTTTGATTTGCATTTCTCTGATGATTAATGATATGGATAATTTTTTTCATATGTTTGTTGTCCACTTGTATGTCTTCTTCTGAGAAGTGTCTGTTCATATCTTTTACCCATTTTTAATGAGGTTATTTGTTTTTGCTCATTTGATTGTTTAAGTTCCTTATAGGTTCTAAATATTAGACCTTTGTCAGATCCATAGTTTGCAAATACTTTCTCCCATTCTGTTGGTTGTCTGTTTACTCTGTTGATAGTTTCTTTTGCTGTGCAGGAGCTCTTTAGCTTAATTAGGTCCCACTTTCAAGTTTTGTTTTTGTTGCCACTTCTTTTGAGGATGTAATCATACAATTTTTTTGCAAAGACCCATGTTCAGAATGGTGTTTCCTAGGTTTTCTTCTAAGAGTCTTATAGTTTGAGTTCTTACATTTAAATCTAATTCATCTTGAATCAATTTTTGTATATCGTGAAATGTAGGGGTCCAGTTGCATTCTTCTGCATATGGCTAGTCAGCTCTCCTGGCACCATTTATTAGATAAGGAGTCCTTTCCCTGCTGCTTAATTTTGTCAAAGATTAGAGGGCAGTAGGTCTGTGGCTTTATTTCTGGATTCTCTATTCTGTTCCACTGGTCTATGTGCAAGTTTTTGTGCCACCACTATGCTGTTTTGGTGACTGTAACTGTATAGTATAATTTTGAAGTCTAGTAATGTGATGCCTCCAGCTTTATTCTTTTTGCTTAGTATTGTTTTGGCTATTTGAGCTCTTTTTTGGTTCCCTATGAAATTTAAAGTGGATTTTTCTAATTCCATGAAAATTATATTAGTAGTTTGGTAGGAACAGCATTGAATCTGTAGATTGATTTGAGCAGCATGGCCATTTTAATGATATTAATTATTCCAATCCATGAGCATGGGATTTTTTTCCATTTGATTGTGTCATCTATTATTTCTTTCAGCAGTGTTTTGTAGTTTTCCTTGTAGAGATCTTTCACCTATTTGGTTAGATACATTCCCAGGTATTTTAATTTTATTTTTGGCTATCAGGATTGCATTCTTGATTGGTTCTTGGCTTAAATGTTATTGGTATATAAAAATGCTACTGATTTTTGTATATGGATTTTGTGTCCTGAAACTTTACCGAAGTAGCTTATCAGGTCTAGGAGTTTTTAGGATTTTCAAGACATAGAATCATATCATCCATGAAGTGGCATAGCTTGTTTTCCTATTTGGATGTCTTTAATTTCTTTCTCTTGCCTGATTGCTCTGGCTAGGACTTTCAGTAGTATGTGAAAGAGAGTAGTGAGAGTGGGCATTCTTGCCTTTCTCTTGTTCTCAAGGGGAATGCTTCTATTTTTTATCCATTAAGTGTAATGTCGGCTATGAGTGTCATAGATTGTTGTTATTATTTTAAGGTATATTCCTTCAATGTCTAGTTTCTTGAAGTTTTTTTTTTAATCACAAAGGACGTTGGATTTTTTTCAAAGTTTTTTCCATGTCTATTGATATGATCAAATGATTTTTGTTTTAAATTCAGTTTATGTGGTGAATCACATAGATTTGCATATTTTGTTTTTGTTTTACAAGTTTTTATTTCCATAGGATTGGGGGAACAGGTGATATTTGGTTACATGAGTAGGTTCTATGATTTGTAAGATTCTGGTGCACCCATCATCACCTGAGCAGTGTACACTGAACTCAACTTGTAGTCTTTTATCCCTTACCCCCTTGCATCCCAGGAATGAAGCCTTCTTTATAATGGTGAATTACCTTTTTGACGTTCTGCTGTATTTGGTTTGCTAGTATTTGGCTAAGGATTTTTGTGTCTATGTTCATCAGGGATATTGGCCTATAGATTTTTTTTTTTCATTGTGTCTTTTCCAGGTTTTAGTATCAGGTTGATGCTGGAATAGAATAAGTTAGGGAGGAGTCCCTCCTTCTGGATTTTTTGAAATATTTTCAGGAGAATTAATACCAGCTCTTCTTTGTACGTCTGGTAGAATTCAGCTGTGAATCCATCTGGTCAAGGGCTTTTCTGGTTGATAGGTTTATTATTATTACTATTACTGATTCAAGTTTTGAACTTGGTATTGATCTGTTCAATTTGTTCTTGATTCTATCTTGGAAGATTGTATATTTCCAGGAATTTGCCCATTTCCTCTAGATTTTCTAGTTTGTGTGCATAGAGGTGTTCATAATAGTCTCCGAGGATCTTTCTATTTCTGTGGGATCAGTTGTAATGCTGCCTTTGTGATTTCTGATTGTGCTTATTTGGATCTTCTCTCGTTTTTGTTGTTAATCTAGCTAATGGTCTATTGATCTTTCTTATCCTTTCAAATATCCAACTTTTTTGTTTCATTGATTCTTTGTATGGATTTCAATGAACTGTCTAATCCTGTCAGTGGGATTTTGACATCCCCCCACTATTATTGTGTGGCTAAATCATTTTGTAGGTCCAGAAGAACTTTTTTAATGAATCTGGGTATGCCATTGTTGGGTGCAGATATAGATGATATAGATATAGATATAGATATAGATAGATATAGATATAGATATAGATACAGATATAGATACAGATTTTTTTTTTTTGAGATGGAGTTTCGCTCTTGTTGCCCAGGCTGGAGTGCAATGGTGCATTCTCTGCTCACCGCAACCTCCACCTCCTGGGTTCAGGCGATTCTCCTGTCTCAGCCTCCCAAGTAGCTGGGGTTACAGGCATGTGCCACCACATCCAGCTAATTTTTTGTATTTTTAGCAGAGATGGGGTTTCACCATGTTGGCCTTGTTGGTCTCAATCTCTTGACCTCATGATCCACTCGCCTCAGCCTCCCAAAGTGCTGGGATTATAGGCGTGAGCCACCGCACCCAGCCTGGGTGCATATATATTTAAAATAGTTGTCTTCTTGTTGAATTGAAGTCTTTATCATTGTATAATGCCCTTCTTTGTCGTTTTTTATTGTTTCTGGTTTAAAATCTGTTTTATCTGATATAACAATAGAAATACAAGAAAAGCTTTTGTTTTTTTCTGTTTGTGTGGCAGATCCTTCTCCAAGCCTTTACTTTGAGCCTGTAAGTGTTGTTATATATGAGCTGGGTCTCTTGAAGACAGCAGATGATGAGTCTTCTTTTGTTAGTATTTTTATTCAATTTTCTACTTTGTGCCTTTTAAGTGAGGTGTTTGGACCATTCACATTCAAGGTTAATATTGACATGTGAGGTTTTAATCCTATCATCAAGTTGTTAGCTGTTTGCCTTGTAGTCTACATTGTGTTTGCTTTATAGGGTCTGTGGGCTATGTATTTAAATGTGTTTTTCTGGTACTGGTTGTTGTTCTTCTGTTTCTATGTTTAAAACTCCCTTTTGTTTCTATGTATAAAGCAGGTTTTATACTAGGCTGTGCAGTTTGTTCTACCGGGATCTCTGGTAAGGCTGATCTCGTGGTAATTAATTCCCTTAGAGTGTACTTGTCTAGAAAAGATTTGATTTCTCCTTCGCTTATAAAGCTTAGTTTGGCAGGATATGAAATTCTTGTTTGGAATTTCTTTTTTTTTAAGAATGCTAAAACTAGGCCCAATCTCTCTTGGCTCATAAAGTTTCTGCTGAGAAGTTCTATGTTTGCCTAATGGAGTTTCCTTTGTATGTGATCTTTCCTTTTTCACTAGCTGCCTTTAAAAAAAATTTTTTTTTAGTGTTAATCTTGATAGTCTGGTGACTATATGTTTTGGTGATGTTAATTTTGTATAGAAGATAGCAGGTGTTGTCACCTCTGGCTTTGTTGTTTTTTTCCATTTTGCTGGTAGAATTTTGTCTGTTTATGTGTTGAAGTCCTCACCCTGAGTACCTCAGAATGTGACCTTATTTAAAAATAGGGTCATTGTATATGGTTGATTAACATGAGGCTTTCTTAACTAACTACTTAAGGTTAGAATCTAGCCTTATTTAGAAATAGGGTTGTTATATACATAGTTAACATGATGTTATTGGGGGGCCCACGATCCCTAACCCAATATAATGGATGTCCTTATATAAAAGGGAAATTTGCAAACAGATACATGTGCATGAGGATAATGTCATGTGAACACAAAGGCAAAGATCAGGGGATGCACCTACAAGCCAAGGAATGCTAAGGATGCCTGATTTATGAATTGCTAATAAAAGTCAATCAGATCTTTAAAATACAATTTGTTGAAATTTTGTTTCTTAACAGTTTCTAGGCTGGTCCAGTCTGAACTATATTGCTTTTATCCCACACCGTGTGTCCAGATGCTTGCATCTTGCTTTGTGACCCTAAATAGAGATAACGGCATTTTTGTTCTCTACTTGTTAAATTTAGAAATAAATAGCACATCTCAGTTTATTTACCTTGAGTTTACCTCCACCGGTAGTTGCATTTGGAAGTGATTTATAAACACCACAGTAAGTAAGCTTTTTTCCTCCTTAGAATCCCAGTGAAAGATTAATTTCTCCATTGTGCAGTACAGGTACACTTCCTCTGAGATAAAATACACCAGGGCCCAGGTACTTTCTGTATGACACTGTAAGTTCCTCTGCCACCTTTCTGTCCCACAAGAGTTTCTCAAGATGTCAACTTAATTACTACAACTCTAATTTGGAGTAGCTACCATTGTTGCAAACAGAGCACTAATATCACATTTAAATTCTTTGAGCCACATGTCACTATGAACAGGCTGATCGGAAGTATGGGAGGATACGGATTTACCTAAGCCCCCAAAGTTATGTGAGGCCATGTATTGAATGATACGAAGCTATAAATGCCTTAAATTACCATCTGAAAACAGAAAGTCTTTCTCAGACGTTTTATCTAATTTCTAGTAACAGCTATTAATTTCATTGCATTACCTTAAAACATAGAATGTTTGCTCTCAATGGATCATAAAAACCGTTTAGTCTAAATTTTAAACTTTACAGATGAGGATATTCAGGCGCAGAAGGTATGAAAGATTTGTCCAAGATGCATAGCTAGCTACGGTGTACTGATGGGGTTTCCCGTTTCCTGGTCCAAGTTCTGTTTCCTTTATATTATATAACATGTTAAATAATTTACATGTCATATAATACAGAAAAATTTACATGTCACTATGTAGTATCAAGCAACATATTTATTTCTTTTTCTTATGGCTTGAAGCTGTGATTATGATTTTAAAAATCCACATTTTAGTCAATGACGAACTCACCATAAAGCTACTGGGAGACTCATAAGACAATTTCAGGGCTGGGAGGATCTGCTGTGGACCAAATTCTGGGTATTACCACTTATTCGAGGCGCATGAAATTTTGAAGCATGTAGCAACTCAAAAATTCTGACACATGCAGCTGGGGAAAAACGGATAATAGTGCTACTCATCTTCCCAATTGTCAAGTTGACAATCAGTGCTGTGATTCACCCCTGAGCCCTTCTAACTTGGCACTACCATGCAATAGATAAACGTAATCCAAGTGACAGTGCTCAAATCAGAACTGATTTGATTGTTCACTTGTGGTAGATACCAGAAGCCTAAGAACTCTTTCACCATCTCTTTAAATGCAGGAATTTAGAGGTGACAAAAATGCTTTGATTTTGATGTCCAGTTTTAACATTGAAGATACATATGTGTGTCTGTATTTCAAGTGTGTATATACATACACATATATGATATATGTGTGCGTGCATCACATACCAATGTCAAATTGTTCTTCAAATTTCAAATACAATAAATGCGTAACCTGGTACAAAAATGTGAAAATTATTAGGTTCCACTAGTACTATTTTTGTAAAACCTAAATCACTTGGTAACTCTTATGGAGGAACAAAATTTTCCAGTGAGATTATTAATATATGAAATTATCAGCCAGGCACAGTGGCTCACATCTGTAATCACAGCACTGTGGGAGGCCAAGGCAGGAAGATCACCTGACATCAGGAGTTTGAGACCAACCTGGCCAACATGGTGAAACCCCATCTCTACTAAAAATACAAAAAATTAGCCGGACGAGGTGGTACAAACCTGTAATCCCAGCTACTTGGGAGGCTGAGGCACGAGAATAGCTTGAATCTGGGAGGTGGAGATTGCAGTGAGCCGAGATTGCACCACTGCACTCCAGTCTAGGCAACAGAATGAGACTTTGTCTCAAAATTAATAAATAAAAAGAAATTATATATTCATTTGGCAACTGGAACTTTTGGTGGTATGTTCCACAGAATTAAAATAGTCGAATTGTTCAAAATACGAAAACATAGCATTTGTAAACTGGTGAAAATGATGCAACTCACTTATAAAACAGAGAGTAAAATGGAAGCAGATTGAACCAACATGAAGAAAGACCTGTCTCTAAATTCTATATCACGCACAGACCGATAGTTGTTTGAGACTATAAAGATGGTGGATCCACATTTTCTCCTTTGTCTGAGTATATGCTCATAGTACCCAAATATATCTTCTTATATAAATAAAAAATGAGAAAATTTTCATTCATTTGGTCAACAAGCATTTATTGAGTACTTACTAGTGTTAACCCATGTGCTACAGAATGGGGTGAATAAGACATCTCATCAAATAACTCATAGTATAGAAAGGAGAAATTAACAAATAATACTATTAAGTATAATTATATTCCACAAAGAAGGAAAATACAAAATGTAAAGATCGTGGAAAGTGGAGTAACTATCTCATGCCCTCATCGTGTGGGGAGAGAAGGAAAGAGACAAAACAGAGCATAAAAAATTATTTTTGTAAATCTGTAGATGAGTTCAAAACAAAGAAAGTAAATCTCCAGGAGCCAAAAATAGAGAATCAAAAGTAAAAGAAGTAAGAGGAAACTGTTATCATCTCTGTGATCCATATGGGAAATAGATTTGTATTTTAGCTCAAGAGGCTAAAGGCTGGGATTATAAATACTCACAGGAAGACAAACATCATGGCTCCCAGCACAGCAAAGCAAGGGACTGTACCAATAACTGCATAAAATCTGGACTCTCAAAGGACTGAGCTTTCCATAAAAATGAGTTTTTAGAAATTGCCCCTTTGCCCAAGAAAATGGCAATGAGACATTCACCTATTAAGGGCAGTGGATGAGGACAAACTCATACACACCAAAACAAAAACCAAGCTTGAATCATACCTAAATTAATGGAGATTAGATTAAAAAAATTAACCTAAAATGTTTTTCCTTTAAATGCTAATATTTATATATATCCTTTAAATGATAAGTTACACTTATATTTTATGTGATTAATAAAATATTTGAAATTTATTCCACTGTCTTATTTTGTGCTGTTTGTCCTGTTTTTATGTTGTTGTTTCTCTTCTTCTGCTTTCTTTGCAATTACTATTTCTCTTTCGTTCTCTTCAGTCTCTGCTCCTGGGGTTACGCAAGCTATTTCTCTTCTCTTTATATGTAACATCAACCCTCAATATCATTATTTCCAAATAATACAAGACCTTTAGAATACCTGGATTCCAATATCCCACATTCCGTCTTCTCTATTACTCTCTCTCATCCAATATTTAACTGTATCTTAAGTTTATAATCTTCAGATTAGATAACATAGTTATTGTTTTATTCAGCTCTTTTTCTCACATTTTTACACAACTATTTCATAGCTTCTTTTTCTTCTGCAAACTTCCAACACTATTTTCTCCCTCTTTAATGTTTACTTAGTTATCCATATTTTTACCGACTCTTTTGCTGTCTGTCCTTTCTTAACTCTCAGACCTTTTTCCCAAGTCACTTTTCTTCTTTAAGTAAATCCTCCAAAATATTTGCTAATGTGAGTTGGTTAATAGCAAACTCTTTCAGTTCTTGCTTTGCTGAAAATTTGCGTATTTCACTCCTGTTATTGAATACCTTGAAAAGGCAAATTATTATCTATTCCATTGTTTTTCTTATACTGGTGGCAATTTATGTAATCTTTTTCTGCTTCTTCAGTGGGTATCCCTAAGACATTAACATACATGAGTTTCACTTCCTTAACGTCACTTAGGCATCATTGTGAAGATAATAAGCTAAGGATTTCTGTCTTTATCCACCATCAGAAGCTCTGTTATCTTATTGAATATTGCCTTTCCCCCATGGCATGCATCAGACTGACAAAATTTAGAAGTCTGGCAATATCAGGTGTTGGCACGGAATGTGAGAAATGGGAAGGTTATACCTTCATGGGAGAGTGTAAATGAGAAAACCACACTGGAGAACAATTTGGCGTTGTCTAATAAGTTAAAATTGTTCATCCCTTATGATGCAAAAATTCCATTCTAAGTATATACCAACGAGACATTCACATTCACAAGACAACATGGGTGTTACAGCATTGTAGGTAATTGCCAAATGGTGGAATTACCTAAACATACATTGAGATGGATAAACAAATTACTATACTTATATAGTGTTCAACTAAAAATAACACAGCAGTTAAAAATGAATGAAATAAATCTACTTTTGTTATTAATATTGATAAATTTTGAGTGATAATTGCTGCATTATACCTTTTGTTTGTTTTTTTAGACAGTGTACTATTGTTATGTACGTGTTGACAATTTACGAAGATTTGGATACATGCAACCTTCAGGAAAAGGAAAGAAAGAAAAGGCTTGGGAAGGAAAATGAAGTTGGAAAAAACAAGAAAATGGGTTTCAGCTATGTCTATAGTGTTGTGTTTCTTTACAAAAAGAAAAGGGTGTGAAGAAAAATGTTAACAATTTCTTAGATCTGGTTTTTAAGTTAGTGAATATTTTTCTGTGCTCTGTTCCTTTCTTTATGTTTTAATAATTAACCTATATTTACATACATAAATACAAATAGTACTATGAAATTAAAATCTAAAAAAGGCAAATTCTAGCACAGCCTTACCATCTTTATATATGCCTCTGAAGATACCAGGACATGGCTAGCTGCTACTACCTCCAATATTCTTGCCATAGCTCATTGTCATTTCAATATGTACACAGACAATCATTTCAACTGTGCATTCTCTTCAGTGACCAATACATCCTCCATGACTGCTAGCTTTTACCTCCTAACTTCCCAAATCACTCTATCTTATACCTCAATCCCAACAATTCTTCAGCCACAAAAAGGCCTCCGATTGACACATTATAGACCTGTTCTGATCGCATGTCCCTGCAATTGCTCTGACTCCCACCTTAGGTTCCATGTCTGTCATTATAATCTCTCCCTTGCTTAATACTCTTCTGGCTGAGCCAAACTTTTGCTTGATCCTCCTTCTTCCACTCTGGACTTGTGCCCAGATGGATGAATGTGACTGCGGAAAAATCCACAACCATGCTGAGGGGTTTCTCTTTTAACTCATGACCCAACCTTAGGAGAATAATTATTGTTGTCCAGCAATGCCATGTCTATTTTATTCTCTTTCTCACTTTCTTAGACAACTATTTTATAGCTTTTTTTTCCTTCCACAAACTTCCATCACCATCTTCTCCCTCTTTAATCAGCTAATGTTCTTGCTTTCTAGTTCTCTGAAAAAAATAAAAGCAGTTAGAACAGAACTTCAACATATTCCCACCATTATATCTACCAACATTCTGGCATCTGCACCCACTTTCTCTGCCATCTCCTGTTACCCTCATTACTGTAGATAAGCTGTCTCAGTTCTTATCTTCAGACAGTCCTATCCCTTCTGCATTGAGACCATCCCCTCTCTCCCACTCGATTTCACCCCTCCAACAACTGTCTCCCTTCTCTATATCATCAGTTTTTCTTTCTGCTGACTCATTCTCATCAGCTTGAAACATGCTGTAATTCCTAATATATATTTTCGAAACACCGTGTTCCTATTCCTCCCTTAAACTACCACTCCATTTCTCTACTCCTCTTGATAGCATAGCTCCTTGTAAGAGTTTTATGAATGTAGCTATATGGCTTTTCTACTTGCTTTCTCCCATTCTCTCTTGAACCACTACTAATCAGGCTTTCATCCTAACCTCTGTGCAAATAGCATTTGTCAATTTGACTATTGATCTCTACATTGTCGAATCTCCCGGACAATCTTTTGACCTTATCTTATAGAACTTAGCAGTGGCATTTAAAGTAGTCAGTTACTCTCTGCTTCTTGAAATGTTTTCTTCACTTGGCTTGCTGAATTCCACTCTCTTCTGGTTCTCCTCCTTCCACACTGGAAATCCATTTTAGTCTCTCTTACCTCTCCTTTTCCTCTTCATCTTCCTGACCTGTGAACACTGGAATGTCTTAGGACTTAGTCCTTGAACTTCTTTTCTTATATCATCAGTAATTTTATTGGTAATCTCATTCAGTATTATGGATATAAATGTCATTCATATGCTCATAACTCTAAAAATTTTATCTCCTAACCCTAGTATCACATTTCCAGCTACCTACCAAACATTTCCCTCTGATAGCCATCTTAAACTGATTATAGACTGAACAGAACTCATGATTCCCAACTCTCCCCAATCCCAAACCAGAGCCACCAACAGACTTCCCTACTTAGTTAATGGCAAGTCCATTCTTTTAAGCATTTCAGCCAGTGCAAGCATTTCAAGAGTCAGCCCATCTCCAACCACCCCCATCTCTACCACACTGTTTCATGCCACCATCATCTCTCCTCGTGTCCTCCCACTAGCTTTATGCCTTTGTCCATCTATAGCCTACACTGCACTAAAAATGCAAAGTGATCACTTGAAGACACAAGTCAGAGCTTATCAGTCCTCTGCTCAAGCTCTCCCGTGGCTTCCCATTTAGCTCAGAGTGGAAAGCAAAGCTTTCCCAACCCCAGTTTCTCTATAACTTCAACTTCTAACACTCACGCTCACCCTATTTCCTAACCCTCTTCCAACCGCTTCAGGCTTTATTTTTGTTCCTAGAAAATAGGTGCCTTTCAGATTTACCAGTGTGATTGCCAGAACTGTTATGCTTGCCTTTGAATTCCAACTCTACTTACTGGGTATGTGACCTTGGCCAGACTACTTACCCTCCATGCATTTTTTTATGAATTACAGATAACAAAATCTAAATATGGGATTACTTCAGTCGTTCTCAGGGAGCCATAATTTTACCCTCTAGAAGATATCTGGCTGTGTCAAGAGACATTTTTGATTGCCACATCTTGGGAGATGCTGCTGGTATCCAGTGGGTAGACTCCTGAGGTGCTGCTGAACGTACTATAATCCATAGGACCGCCTCCACAGATAGAATCGTGTGATCCAAAATGTCAGTAATGGTGTGATAGAGAAAACTTAGGTACTATTATAAGGATTAAATGACTCAGTATTTGTAAACCACTTAGAACAATGCACAGCATACAGTAAGTACTATATTAGTAATTCATCAATTTTTAAAAAATACATATATATTACATATATATGTAACCATATAAATACTTATGGATACATATATTTATACGTATATTTCTTCTTCAGAGTTTTTGTGCTGACTGCTCCCTCTGCCTAGTGTGCTCTTCCACAGACTACCATGTTATACATTCTCCCAGTAATTACAGATCTCACCATCATCAGAGACTTCCCTGACCACCTTATCAAAATCTCATCATGTACTCTCTCTTCTCTTACTCTGCTACATTTTCTCTGTTGCATGTTTAGCATCTGAAATACTATTTGTTGATTTATCTACTTATTTATTGGTTTTCGTCGGGATTTTGACAATAATTGGTTACTGTTCCAATACTGCACTTATATTCTGCAGTACATTTGTTTCCATTCTACAAAATGGATTGCAAGATGCTTGCAGACAAGATCACCTTCTGTAAATGTTAATGTAGCACTCTGTAAACAGCGGGTGTTCTGCCAACATTTGTGGAGATGTTCAGCAAACACGTGGGGGCATGGTCCTTGAAGTGAGCAAATTGTGTGGAGTCAGCTATGGCTATTTGGAAATCATTTGAAGCATGCAATTATCCAGATAATTCAGACCCAGAAAATATCTTTACTGTGAAAGGTACTTACCAAGGGGAAACTAGCCACCATATCACTCTTCATTAATCTTAGTCTTATGATCACTCCCTAATATTTTCCTCTGAAGATACAACTATTTTGATGATTGTGGAATACAAATCAGACAGCAGTTCAGAGTTTCATAACCAGTTGCCAGAGGGCAATAGTATATCAGGAATTGGAGAAGGAAAGGAAAGAACAGCAACTGGGATTTTCTTGAGTAAATACAATATAGAGTAATTCAACTGTGAAGAGCACATATGAGACCCCAGTGCATCTACATTTGGGGAGAAATGGAACTTTAAAGATGTGCTTTCATGTGGGAAAAGCCCTTTTTATTACAAATATACTCCCAGTAAGTGGCAGTTTTCATACCAAAATGGTGCCGCATTCATAGCACATCACCTGTCTCATGTGACAAGCATGGGAAGTACAAGCCATTTCTGAGTGCTCTGAATTCTTTGGAGACTCTGCAGATTATATTATACTGTATTTATGGAAGTAAGTGCTGCTTTAGGCAGTGGGAAAAACACTTGCAGTATAACCTTCCCCCATTTTCACAAGCACAAAACTTCCCAGATGAATTTTCAGGGGGTGATGTCAGCTAACAAGTGGCATTTACTGCCTTTGTTTTGTTTTTATTTTTCGCTTCCCAATAGTATAATTTAAAATTATTTTGGCAGGTTAGTTATAAAAGTTATTTTTATTTCATTTACTTAAAAAAATTAATATGAGCAAATAATAAATGGACAAAGTTAAGCCTCAAACTGCATGAACACCCAATTCCTTGCAAAATTGCAATTATATGCAAGAAATAGAACTCTGCAATAAATTTTATATAGTCTCCTTCATTGTAATGCTTTTCCATTACATAATTTTTTGTGTGTGAGCTCCAGGAAGTAAGAAACACTCCCTATAGAGCAAGTATTTTTCTATTTCCCTGGGACCTTTTTTTCATAGTTTAAACCATCTTTCAATGCTATTCATTTACTATGAGCCTCCCTTCTCCCCAAGCTTGTTTACTAGTGATCCTTACCATGCACTCTCTTTGCTGGGCCAAATGGCCTCTTTATTTTCTCCCACATAGCCTGCTTCATTCCCTCATCTCCTCCTTTCTCACGCCGTGCCTTCTCCTTCTCTGTCTATCCAAATTCTGCATCTCCTTCAGTTTACACCTCAAATTATATATCATCAATTTAAAAAATTTTTCTCTTTTATACCAAAAGTGTACAAACCATAATTATGTAAATTGGTTAATTTCCACAGGGTGAACATACTTTGTAACAAGCACCTAGATCAGGGAAAAGAACCTTAACAGAATCTCAGAACTAAACCAAATTAGTGGTTTGAAGTCAAATGCCAGCAGAGGCTATGCTTTGTAAATGTAGTTGAGTAATGACTTCCCTTTAAAGAAAAGAATATGGGAATCATAAAAATGCATTATGAATATGGATTATGCAAGGAAGATGACAAAGAATTCTAATCTTGATTCTAAATTAAAAGCATTAACAACAATAAGGAAAGTCTGGACCTACAGACCAACACTAAACAACCAATGAATTAATGTGAATTTCTCTGATTTCTGTTAAAGTGTTAATTTATCTTTTCAAATTTTTAATTTTATTTTAAGTTCTGGGGTACATGTGTAGGATGTGCAGGTTTGTTACATAGGTAAACGTGTGTCATGGTTGTTTGTTGCACCTACCAACCCATCACATAGGTATTAAGCCCAACATGCATTAGCTGTTTATCCTGATGCTCTCCCTCCTCTTATCCCACCCCCGGCAGGCTCCAGTGCATGTTGTTCACCTCCCTGTGTCCACGTGTTCTCATCATTTAGCTCCCACTTGTAAGTGAGAATATGTGATGTTTGGTTTTCTGTACCTGTGTTAGTTTACTGAGGATAATGGCTTCCAGCTCCAGCCATGTCCCTGCAAAGGACATGATCTTGTTCCTTTTTGTGGCTGCATAGTTTTTCATAGTGTATGTGTACCACATTTTCTTTATTCAGTCTATCATTGATGTGCATTTGAATTGATTCCATGTCTTTACTATTGTGAATAGTTCTGCAATGAACATATGCGTGAAGGTACTTTTAATGTTTCACCATTTCAGGAAGAGGATTAGGTTCCTGTGAGCCTCCGTGCACCGCATTTTTGTCAACCAATAAATGTATAACCTTGTTTTAATATGTGTTTCTGTTTAAAGATACTTTTAAAAAACATATATTGATTCATTAGCATTGAATTCATGGCCAGCAGCACTACGACTCGTGCTTGAATTAATGCATTTTCTTCATAAGTCATATCATGGCCTTCTTCTTAGAACATGAGCTAGCACTTCAAGACTACACTTGGGGGGGGCATTTTAAACAGTGACATTACCAACAAGAAGCAAAAGAATGCCAAAAATTTGGTTACTAAATTGACTGCAAAAGGATACCCATTTTCCAAATGAGAACATAAACAAGACTGGTTTATGTTCTAGTTACCTCAGCTGAGAACATGCACATTGAGCTCCTCACACTTTTTACCACTCTCCACATGCCCATGAAAGATTGCAAAAGTGCCACAAGTATGATTTTGGGGTTACAAGTGAATTTCAGTGAGTAAACAAATTTTCAAATATGAATTCTGCCAATAATGAGGATCAACTACAGCAGCAAATGCTTCTAAGGAGTTAGGAAAATTTCATGTCAATTAGAAGGGCATTGTGAACTTATCAGTTCTAAATTACATAAAGGGAAGAAGTTAGCTTCCAGTACATTGATGAACCAGTGTGTAGTGAAGTGAAGGAAGAAGACTAAAGAATAACTCTAGAAAGTCTGGAGAGGAAGGGTTAGAAAACTGAAAGCTTCCTAAATATAAAAGGATGCATACTTTTTTTTTCCCAACCAGATTAATGCTATAGTGATTAAACTGAGTATAATACATGTGTCTTCTACCTAAGTTGTGAAAGCAATCAAAAAGAGTAGGCATTTTAAAGGTTTAAATAGCACCTGTTTGACAGCTACATATGCAGTTTTTGCAATCAACTTTTTGTAAATAATTCAGTCTTTATGTAGAGCAAGCAGCCCAGAAAGGAAGAGTCCATTGGTAGCTAACAAAATGACTGTAAAAGGAAATAATAGTTTCTGACACATTTTCCTTTTTATAAATTATAAGCCTCTTGCCCCAGTTGCAATATTAGCTGACTCAGTAGAGGAACTTGGTTTCCAAATGAATATTATTCTTTGGGATTCACAAAGTAATGTCTATGCAAATTTAATTGTACCATAGATGTTTCTAATGCTTTAAAAAGAACAAATAAAAAAAGCAAACCCTAAAGAGACTGTGCCCTCTAAACCTTGGTATAATGCTAAGAAAAACTTTTTAAATTGAAAAATGACATATCCTGAATTTATTCTTTTAAGGGGCCACTACATACACCCTTTTACATATAAACAACTTAAGTAAAATAAAAGAAGCAAAATTTCTCAATTTGCAGAATGGCTATTGAGTCAACAACCAAAGAGAATTTACTACAAGAAAAGACAGATGTTTACAACTTTTAAAAAATTATGTATCTAAACTTATATTTCAGATGGGAAAAACAGTTTGTGAGAAAGCTTTCTAAGAAACAATTACTACAGTATTATTTATATTTTCAATTGTTTACTGTATGTTGTTGGAATAAAAAACAGTAGAGTAATGAAAATAAAAGGAGACATTTCATGGGCACAGTGGCTCACACCTGTAATCTCAGTACTTTGGGAGGCTGAGGCAGAAGGATCACTGAAGCCTAGGAGTTTGAGACAAGTCTGGGCAACATAGTGAAACACCATCTCTACAAAAATAAAAATAAAAAAATTAGTCAGGTGTGGTGGTGTGTGGCTATAATCCCAGCTACTTGGGAGACAGGTGGGAGGATTGCTTGTGCCAGGAAGGTGGAGACTGCAATGAGCTGTGATCTTACCACTACATTTCAGCCTGAGCAACAGAGCAAGATCTTGTCTCAAAAAAAAAAAAAAAAAAAAAAGACCAGATAAACATGATTTGACAATTTAGGTCAAGATGAAGCAAAATACTTTTCAGCATACAAAATGTTGACCCCTAAAGCTGTAGTCATAATAAGGAAGTTAGAACGAGTCATTATAATGGCAAGTGTGGAATTCTACTTTGATCATCACTAAGTTTCCCCAAAACTGACACCCAACTGCTCCCACCCCCAAATAAGAACTATAACCTCTGAACAAAATATAAAATCCAACTACCTAAAGGCACTGTAGTGTGAACAAGCATGCAGCGTCTGAAAGAAATTAACATTTGAAAGACTTGCAACTTTTCTCTGGTGGAATGAACTAGAGGACAGAGTTCAAAGCAATGACCGCCATTAGAAAGTGAGAGGTGTACTAGAAAAGTGAGAGGTGTGAAGCTCCAAATTCTTTGTAAAACTCTTGCCCAAATCTTTGACTAAGTCTTTAACCATGTATGTGTGGGATGGACTCAAAGAGCCTAGGTAAGGATAAAATAACTGTACTGACATTTGAACTCTCTGCAAAACAGTGTTTAGTGTTAGTTCAGACAAGTTAATAGCCTGATCAAACAACAAAAATTTACTCTTAAGAGAAATAATGGAAACCAGAGATCCTACAACCTCACCTTTTCAATGAACAGGATATGATCTGAAATTAATTAATGTATGAATAGAAATTCATACATTAATTTCATATATATGAATTTTTATTCATATATCAGGAAAATAAGATCTCTTCTCAAGAGGAAATACAGTCAACAAAGGTCAATCCAGATATGTTCTTGACAGACTATGATTTTAAACAACACATCAACAAGCATTTTTAACATGTTCAAGGATGTAAGAAAAAATATGTTCATAATAAATGAAGAAATAGCAATTATTACCAGAGAAATAGAAACTGCAAAATTAAAAGTAAATGCTACAACTGAAAAAAAAATACCAAATTCAAAATTTAAAACATATTGATTGAGCTTAAAGCAGAATGGAAAGAGGGAAGAGTCAGTGAACTTAAAAATACAATGGTGGAAATTATTCAATCTGAAAAAGAGAAGGAATGAGTAACTAGGGATGACAGAAACTGGTTAGCTAAATATTAAACCTGTTTCCCCTTTCTCTTGGCCCAGTGCTGGAGTCCATCTCCCAGCCTCCATTGCTGTTGGATGTAAACATGTGACTGACTGTTCTGGCTGAGAGAGCATACATAGTAGTAAGGCTCACCATTTCCACTTATGGGCCATATAAACTTCCATGACTTCCTCCACAATCTCTCCTCAACAATCTATCAGCTGAAGGCAGACATCTAGGAAGATCACAGAGCTTTGCAATGAGGATGGCTCAGCCTCCATTCCTGAATGTTGGATGGATTGCAACCATCTCAAACCCGCCACATCAGTGAGAGATGAACTTCCATGGTGTTAAGCTTCTGAGATATTTGGGTTTGCTTTTAACTGCAGATATTGTTGCCATACTAAAACAGTAATTGTTGTTATTACTCTTTGGTATAATTTCCATAAAATGATTTCATACTTTGTGTTCAGCCTTTCTCCAGGCCAGTCTCCATGTTAAAAATGAAACCACTTCTGAACCATTATTTTCTATGACTAATATTTAATGTGATGGATTGAAGGTTTATGTTCCCCAAAAATTCATATGTTGAAATTCTAACTCCCAAGGTGATATTAGTCACAGATGGGGCTTTTGGAGGTGATTAAGTCATGAGGGCAGAGCCCTTGGTGAATGGGATTAGTATCCTCATAAAAGAGGCACCAGATGGTCAGGCGTGGTGGCTCATACTTGTAAACTCAGCATTTTGGGAGACTGAGGTGGGCAGATCAGTTGATGTCAGGAATTCAAGATCAGCCTGGCCAATATGGTGAAACCCCATCTCTACTAAAAATACAAAAATTGGCCAGGCATGTTGATGCACGCCTGTGGTCCCAGCTACTTGGGAGGTGGAGGCATGAGAATTGCTTGAACTTGGGAGGCAGAAGTTTCAGTGAGCCAAGATCGTGCCACTGAACTCCAGCCTGGGCAACAGGCTGTCTCAAAATAAAAATAGTAATACATAAAATAAAATAAAAGACGCACCAGAAAGGTTTTATTCCTCCCTCCCACATATGCAGTGACAGTGAAAGGAAAGCCATCAATGAAACAGGAAACAGGGCCTTTACTAGATCTTGCCCTTCCTAGCCTCCAGTACTGTGAGAAATCCATTTCTGTTGTTTATAAACCACCTAGTTTATGATATTTTATTATAGCAACCTAAACACATTAAGACACTTTCTTCTCAGACTATTCATAAACAATAATAGTTAACTTAAAAAAATCGAATAGATCTTTACAATTTAAAACTTTCTTTGCCAAATCAGCTTATCTGATATTAATAGTCCTTTGAGATAAGTGTGGCAGCTGTTTGTTTCCCTGTTTTTTAGAATAAAACAAAAAGGAAGGGAAAGAATGGAAGAAAGAAAGAAGGAAGGAAATAACAGAATCGTTGAGGAAAGTAACTAGCTGGCTGAAGGTGATGCTGTTTCTCTATAAGGCAAACAGAACTCTCCTTGAGGTCTGCCTAGTAGCTGTTAAGGATGACTTTGCCCAGTGAAACATTTTACCTCCTTTCCCATCTAAAAGTGAAATCTCAACTCCAACTTTATTGTAGTCTCTCCTCTTCAGAAGCTGCACATCCTATAGGAGACAGACTTTGTCAGTTTTCTTTTAAGCACCTGCCCTTACCATGTCAATAAACTAGTTTGAGAAGGCCTGCAGGGCACCAAACATCTTGTTGAGATGATTTGTTGCCCGAAATCGACAGATTTCAGATGCTCAGTCTGAACAGCACGCAAGCCCAGTATCTTTCTGCTATAACCTTCTCTACATTTCCCACTGTGTCCTGAGCAAGTGCTCACAAGAGTGATCCTTACATTTTTAGATGTGTGAGAATTTTTCATCAACAGTGAACCTTGTGGGTGTTAGTCTGGTTAAAACCTGTTCTTCATACATTTCCTTGTCAAATTATGAGGGGTTGGCAGACAGGGGTTAGAATTGTTGTTTTATTGTTTTATTTCATAGTAAGAAGAGGTATACCCTTGCTGAGAGGGTGACAAATTCAGTTATAGTCAACCAGTACTTGACAGGTTTTATCAGAAAACCAAACAAGGAAAGAGTGTGTATGCCTGCTACCAGCTGTCACAGTATTGAACAATGAATGTTTGATGAAGCCGACCCGCAAATACACACATCTCTGTGGAAGTCAGCTTTAAGTAGAAACTAGTTGGCAAAATTAACAAGAAAAGGCCTTAGTAGAGGATATCAAAAGTAAAGAAAAGAAAAAAAAAGGTGGTGGGTAGGGTATGGGAATCTGAAAATCTCACTTCCTTTATTTATTTAGGTCCATATTGAGAGAGCCTCCACACAACGTAGAATTTGAAATGCATTTGCAGTTTTGTGAAGATAAATACATGGTCTTCGTCTCAGCCCATATTGAAAATACAGTTTGGATAATTGTGAGATTTTCCAAATTAGTTGTGCTATAAAAAGGGAAGCTGGTTGGCTGGAAATATGAGGGTTATGTTATGCTTCCAAAGCAATTCCAGCTTCTTGCTGATGGCACAGGAAACAGAGCAGTGGGTGCCACACAGATGAAGGCTCTGGCCCACGTGCCCTACATTACACAGGTCAGCCTCAGATTGGTTATCCTCTAGCTAAAGATTCCTATCTCTTATCCCAAACTTTCCACTCCAAAGTCAAAATCAGTGGCATTTCCCACTTTCAAAGGAAGGTCCCACATGATTAGTTCAAGTTATGCTACAAATCCAGTTTGTCTCAAAAGCTTATGAAAGTACCATGAGTACTCACTTAACGTCATTGATAGGTTCTTGGAAGCTGTAACTTGAAGCCGTATAACATACGGCAGGTTCTCAAATAACATTGTTTCCTTTGAGGCCCTTTGTTGTAATGATGAGGAAAAAAAGTAATTTCCTTATACTTGGTTTCACTTAAAGTTGCAGTTTCCAAGAACCATTGACATTAGGTGAGGATTTATGTGTTTTAAATTGAAAAAGGATCAAGTATTATTAAAATGATATTTTCCTTCAACAAAATAATGCTTTCTCCATCTTCAACCACCCCTTCTCCGGTATTTCCATTCACATTTTTGATACCTATTACCAAGCCCAAGTTTTAGTTCAACTTGTATTACTTTTCTACATTCAATTGTGAGTTTCCTGATGACAAGGATCTGATCTCACTTAACTTTGATTCCTCTCAAGTCCACCTCTAGCCAATGTTCATAGCAGGTCTCAATGAGTGATGATGGAATTGACTGTAAACCCAGAGACATTTAAGAGACTCAATGGAACCAGACTGTGGTCATCACAGAGTCCTGCAGCTCCTACCTGATTACTGACATTCCTTTAGTTCCCTCTTAGCAAAGCAGAGGAACAAATCTGCTAACTATTGAAGAAAGACATAAGAGATTATACCTCAAGCTTATTTTCCATCCAGCCTACCGAAGTAAATAGAAAACCCAGAAGAGAAATTCTACATTTATATCACCAGATAGAGCCTTTAATAAAGTGCAATAGACTATAATTAAACTATCAACACAATAACGAATTTTCACGTGTGCGTTTTTCGTGTGAGCTTTCATACTGTTTGTACATTTTTAAGCTCATCTCATGATAACATCTAGTATTTTATGACTAATAGTGTTGTAAATATAAATTATGTGTCTATCAGTGTGAAAAAGTGATAGATATTATCTATTGGAGTTTTTCATTTCTTATCTCTGTCTCTCCAAATTTTCCCAATCCATATAGAATTAAATAATTTTGAAGATTTTAAAAAATAACCAGTTATATTATTTATCTATTTCCAGCCTGGTGAATAAAGTTTAATCTTGGCAATAGAGATACGGACATGAAAAATGTCTAGACAGATTCTATAAGTAAGAAATGTCTGTAAAGCAGAATTACCCTTCACCCTGTATAGATGTGAGCTCTCCATATGCACCTGAAAAGGCAATCATTGACTGGAATTTGACACTTTGCTCTTAAGAATATAAAGGAGGAGGAGCTTGGGGAAATTGAATGCACTCATATAAAGAAATGGTAAAACTAACATTTCACAAAGAGAATAGTCTCTGAAGATCAGTGAAAAGAATCAGATGTAGGGATTAACCCTAACAATTGCTCTTCCGTAAAGATGAAACTGTCAGTGGATCTCCTCTTCACTTTGAGAATAGAAGAAAAGAACTAAGAAATCTGACGTTTATCTTTAGTGTAATGACTGAGACAAGACTGATTTAGATATCCTTATTACTAATACCAAAAGCAAACCTAGAGGACAATTCAGATAGCTCAGTGCAACCCCAGACCTCCAGAAGAAGGAGGAGGAGGAGGAAAAACAGAAAGCAAAGAGGAGGTTGAGGAGGAGGAGAAAGGGGAGGAGGAGGAGGAGGAGAAGCAGCAAGAGGAGAAAGAATGGTTAGTAGTGAGGACAAAAACAGAATAAATGGCCAAATGTTATACTGGTTATGGAGATGTGTGTCCTTCAACACAGAGAAACTTAAACCATTGTGAAAATGGAGGAAAACTAAATTTTAATCTCAACCTTCTGCTCTGTTTCGTGGGCATCTATAGCTACAATACAAATTCACGACACATTTCCGTGAGCTAAATACAACTTGCATATGTAGCAAAGCTCCTTACAAATCTTCTCACTGAACCACAGATTCACTTACACATGAAGTTCACTCCTACCCCAGAGCTTTGCCATCAGTCAGGAAAATCTGGGCTCTGATTTACATTATGAGGGTGGTTAGAATGCATTTGAAAACAGTAGGGGGAACTGAGCTATAGAGAGGTAAAGTGAGTTTCACAGAATTTGATAAGGAATCAGATCCTGAGACAGCCAATTCATTTTTTTGTCAGGAAGTTGGCATTCATTTTAAAGACTTTATTGATTACATGCATAAGGTGTGCAAGGGGTATATATATATATATATATATATATATATATTCTACTTTTCCTCTTGAGCACTTGAAAGTCATTGGGGAAATCTGTCTGATTTCTGCAATGCATTGGCTGAGAAATCATCTAGGTGGACTTCTCGCCTGTACTCTGAGTATATGTGTGCATAATCACGGATATGCATACACTATTTATAGCATATATAGATTTCATGCAATTATGATAGAAAATATAACCTAAAGAGAGAGCTCATGATTGCCATGATGAATAGAACAACTAAAATGGTTGCCATAAAAGTTATTTGAACAGAAAACACTAACCTTGTAGAGAAACCCAAATAACTGACTTGAGGTATTCATGGGTAATAACTGGTATTACATCCTGTGTGTTAAGAGAGAAAGTAGCTCCCTTGGTGATAGATTTAAAAAGCACCAAGAAAACCCAGTCTTCCCAAATGCCTCCTTCAAATGCTTCCTGACCAGGAATTCTGTCACTAGAAATCTATCTTGTACAAGACTAGAAAGAAATAATCGATAATTCTAGTGACTGGTAGAGAATGTGTGACTTGTATTTTTTTAATATAATTTTTGTAAATTTTCAGATTCCCTTTGTTAATTTAGCTATGATACAAAAGTATTTTTGTAACGTGTTTCTTGAGAAGAGCATGCCAAATAACTCTATGGACCTAGGAATTCCTGATATGATGATAAACACATAGTTGACATATAATAAATATGTGCATTGGACAAAAATGTCTGTTTCTTCTGCCTGGGGCATTATCTCTAGGAGTTGAAAAGTCAAACTACTTTAAGATAAAGACACGTTTTCAGCAGTTCTCACTCTTTGGCAGAGGACTGAATTACCTTGTTCTCAAGCCTATAGGCAAGCATTTTATATATTTGCATTTGAAAGGTGAGCAGGGGTCTGCAGGAGTTACCAGGATAACTATAAAGACACCCCTGCGGAGACCATTATGTTGTCCACCTTATACAAATAGCCAGAAAAGATGAGAAGAGTGGTCCTCAAGCCACATTCCCACTAAGTCATGGGGTTCAATATCTATGTATTAGGGACCCTTTGGCTAAAAGGGGATGGCACAGGCATTTCTAGTGGGTAGCTTTCAGACCCTTCACCTAGCTTCAATTATAGCCCTTCAGTTTTGATCAATTAAGTATATTGATACCTCACATAATATTTCACTGAAAGGATTCTACTGCTGACAAAAAAGAAAGGAAGGAAGGAAGAAAGAAGAAAGGAAAGGAAGGAAGAAAGAAAGAAGAAAGGAAAGGAAGGAAGAAAGAAAGAAGAAAGGAAAGGAAGGAAAAAGAGGAAGAAAGAAGAAGGAGGAGGAGGAGGAGAGGAGGAGGAGGAGGAGAAGAAGAGGAAAAGGAAGAAGAAGGAGAAGAGGAAGAAGAAGAAGGAGAGGGGGGAGAGGAAGAGGAAGAGGAGGAGGAGAAGAAGAGGAAAAGGAAGAAGAAAACAAAAACAAGAAGGAGAAGGAGAAGAAGGGAGGGGGAGAGACAGAAAAAGAAAGAAAGAAAAAAAGAAAGAAAGAAAAAGAAAGAAAGAAAGGAGAAAGAAAGAAAGAAAGAAGAAAGAAAGAAAGAAAGAAAGAAAGAAAGAAAAGAAATTTTGTTGATTTCTGGTCCTGGTTCTGGAAAAATATTCCATTCCTAAATGCAAATCATTCAAAAGTCCAAGGAAGGGAAAGGGCTGTCTACTTTGTGAATTGATAAGAGAAAATCTCTGCTCCATTATTCAAGTCTTGAGGAAAGAATGGTTTATAAACATTGCTTTTTCAGTCCATCAGGGTGTCAGACCCTGTGTTGCCAAGAGACACCTCCAGTGCTGAAATGAAATAAGAAGACCCATGTTTACATTAACATCCCCGATTGAGTCACTGATTAGGACAAAGGAGAGGGTCCTGCCCCGCATCCTGATTTAAGAGAAGGCGTACCACTGAGAAAAGCTGCACACAGAGTCCCCATCAGAGGCAAAGAGTAAAGGGAGCGTTTTACTTCCCCAAATCCCCATTCTTCTCTTTGCTCCACCCCGCGGCTCCAGGGACCTGCTTAATCCTCCTCCTCCGGTGACCTGATATGAAGCCAGAGACAGGTAAACCTTCCTGGCAAGTGCAAAGATGTATGAGGAAGCAGCACGAAGCAGTGAAAACAGCTTAGGTTTTGGAACCTAACAAGGATGGGACTGGAATAAAGGATTTTCTGTTCACAGGAAAAGGAAGAAGTTCCATTTGCCATGAATTTTGCCACATATTAACTTCATCTGCCACAGATTTAATTACTTTTATGGAGAGAGAACAAAAGTGAGAATGCTGTAGCAGAAAGCCTCAAAGGACAAGAGGATAGTGTTTTTATCTGCCAGCTCAATCCCTGTCCTTTTCAGAAAACAAGATCTGAGGAGGTATCTGCAAACAAGTATTATTATCAATGTAACAGACTCGTGGATGAGTTGCAGCTGGTTTGGTGGCAGGGTGATGATTGTGTAGAGTGATATTCCCAATAAGAGTAAAAGCATCAAAATTTACAAATAGTTTTCTTTGTCATAAATTAGACAAAATTCAAAGTCATTCCTATAGTAACATCAGTCTTCCTCACGCACATCTCAGCTTCCTGGAGTGAGATTGAAATGAGTGGCCATACAAGTGACTCGGAAGTCATTGACAAGGGTACCACTGGTCTTGCAAAAACCTTTGTGGGAAGCTATCTGAAATACAGTGCTAGAGAGTTTTGACTTACTTCCCTGAACTTGCTATGGAAATCTTGATATGAGAGTGTGTTGAAAAGGACTATGATCAACAGGGAAATGTATTTCCTTCAATTTTATACATCAATCCCTGAACTGTATGCTTAAAATCATTCCTGAGGAGATTTTTTCATGGATTAAGAAGCTGGCTGGGTGTGGCAGTTCAAGACCTGTAATCCCAGCACTTTGGGAGGCTCAGTTAGGAGAATCATTTAAGGCCAAGAGATTAGGACCAGCCTGGGCAAGACATCACAGAAAAATTTTAAAATAAACCAGGCGTGGTAGCACACCTGTAGTCCTACACATGAGGATTGCTTAAGCCCAGGAGATTTAGGTTACAGTGATCTATGATCTTGCCACTGCACTCCCAGCCTGGGTGACAGAGCAAGACCCTGTCTCTAAAAAATGTTTGTTTAAATATCTTTTAAAAACTGTAATGACTCAGAACTGTGCCTGATGCATTATGCATAAGTTGTCGCATGGTTGCAACCACTGTTGTTGTCTCTAGTAAGATTAAGTCCCATATTTGGAAGATGTGATAAGACATGTTTTATTTTGAAGTTTGCTGTGATGTGATGTGAAAGGAATAGCTTAGAACTCTCTAAATTGTTTTTAAAGCACTAAAATGTAATAAACCAGAGGAAGGAGGAAATTATCAATGAATGGACTGCCCGTGTAACTGTTCTTGAAGTTAGTCTGCCACTTATCTGACCTTTCCTCCATTCTGACTTCCTTCTTTCTTCTCCTTGGATCACTTGCAATTTCATTCTTCCTATCTTTCTTCTGAATTTACTTCTACAAACATTTGGTGGCAGCTTTCCATATGCCAGAATCAAGATCTAAAAGATAAATACTACTTCTCAAGCTTTATTCTACCACCCTCATTTAAAAACCCTGTTCTTTTGCATTTTGTCATTCGGCTGCAGCATTCACTTCTCTTCTTTCATCTCCTGTCCTCTCTTTTCACTATCACCAATAAAATTCGCAGCCAATTTCCATATTTAATTAAGACTTGGACTCATCTTCCTCTCTAACCCCAACTTCTCTCAATACTTAGTGTGTCTTCAGTTTCTCTGTGGACAACCCACTTAACAACCTGGCCTCTCAATTCTTTCCTGACCTGCTCAGTTTCAATGAGCTTCATCTTCACCCCACCCGCCCTCACTTCCGTCGTGGACTTCCATGATCGCACCTTGTACGTTTTCAAGACTGCTCTACGATAGAAAGAACAATTTCAAATATTCTACCTCTGATCACCATTCCCTATCCTCCCAGCCCTCTCACTCATTTACCATGGATATTCAGACCTTTGTAGATTTGAAGTCACTTCACTCTTCGTCTTTCTCCATCACTGCTCCTGTCTGCATGCCAGCCCAACCCCCATGGTCCACTGTATCCTTGGCACTATTCCAAATAATCCAAATTTCCCTGAACTTCAAGTCTACACAGTACATCTGAAAGCAAAAAAAAATCTAATCCTGAATCTTTAAAAGCATTTTTTTGGGATGGAGCGTAGGGTACTAGCCTCTACTAGGGTCAATCAAACAAGCACAAAAGTTTGTCCCACTGTAGATTTGTAGTCTCTAATCTGAAATTAGTATTCACGTGTGCCCAGGAATTCTTCCGTGCCTTCTAATGGGTCAGTGTTGCATTTTCCAAAGTGTCCATCTAAATCTTTTCCATTCTTCCTAAATTCTCACCACTTCTTTACTCTCACACAGTATGTTGCCTCCTGCTTGATTAAAGAGAATGAAAACTCTCAAGTAAGAATTCACTCAGCTTCTGTCACCCTCCTTCCATGGAATTCCCACACCTGTTCTTAGCTTTCCTCTTAACCTCTTAGACATGTCCCTCCTCCTATCTAACCTTCCTGTCTGTGCCCTGGATCCCAAGCATTCTTTCTCAGGATCCTTGCTCCATCCATTGCATCCTAGAACAGAGTGGCATAGCAGTTAAATACACGGGCTCCAGTAGGAGACTGCCTACACCCACATCCAAGCTCTGACCTTTACTATCAATGTGATCTTAGGCACATGAATTGGAAGACATCTATTCCTCAATTTTCCCACCATTAAAAGAGAGAAGTTGGTAACGGTCTCTACCTCAGAGTTGATTTGTGCAGATTACATAAATTAATGTGTATTAAATATTGAGAAGAGTATCTGACAATCTATGTTATTTCCCATTATTACTGGAGTTTTCCGAACAGTTGCCTGCAGTCAAATATTTCTTATTATAAAAAAATAACATCTACAAAACAATTTTGGAAAACAGAAAGCTAATCCAACTTTTAAATTTGGGCAGAAGACTTGAAGATGCAGTTTATAAAAGAAGATACCTAAATGGTCAAAATCTTCTAAAAAGATATCCTATATGATTAGCCATCAGAGATATACAAGTAAACCTATAATGACATATCACCACATACATACCAGAACAGCCAAAATAAGGTGGGAGTGGACTATGCAAACATTGGTGAGGATGTGGAGAAAATGAAACATATATTGCTAGTGGGAGTTAAAAATTGGTACAACCACTTTGGAAAACCAGTCGACTGTTTCTACTACAGCTGAATACACTCATATCTTCTTAACCAGCAATTGCACCCCTACCTATATGTCCAACAGAAATGCATGCTAGCATATAACAAAAGGTGTATATAATAATTTGTAAGGCAACATTATTTTTTATAGTAAATAAAATTGGAAAGAGCGTAAATGTCCATCAGTAGATTAGATCAAGAAAGCGTGAAGTAATAATAGTAATAATAAAATAGAACATTAGACAGCAACATAAAAGACCAAAATATGACTCTATCTGACCACCTGGATGAATCTTATAAATAGGACATTGAGTAAAAATACCAGAAACAAAAGGCACATACTGTATGACTCAATTTATGTAAAATCCCAAAGCAGGAAAATCAATCTATGGCGATAGAAGAGTAGCCACATTCGGAAACTGGGAAATGACCGGAAGGGAGGATGACGGAGGCCTCTGAAGAGCTAAATCTTCCATGTCTTGGTCTGGAAAAGGGTTACTTTGTGAAAATTCATCATACTTCTGTTCATTCACTGCATATATGTAGTACTTCAATAAAAAGCATACCTTCAAAATTTTTAGCTCCTTAAAAACAGCACCACCCCAACACTATCATCCATTTCATAGGTAAACCTTCCAAAATTTAATCACTTTCTCATCGGCTATGCAGTCCTTATGCGTGATTATGTGTCTTTCCCTTCCTTAATTCCAAAGACAAGAACACTTCCCCAAGATCATTACAAACTCTTTGTTGCTAAATCTAGAACTCTTTTCATTCTTTGATATTACTTGGTTCTCAGGACTGTCTTAAACTCTCTATAACTCCATTTCTAAGCCTTTTACATCTTTCTCAGCCCCATTCTTCCTCCTTCACCTGACAAATTTCTACATTATCCTCAGAACTAATCTAAAACATCACCTCTTCCTGAAGCCTTTCTTAGCCCATGCACAGGTGCACAAGGCCCATTCTATGGGTACATATTGAACTTTTGCTTATCCTTTAACAAAATAAAAATCACTCTGTATTATAATCTCCTGTAATCTCATTCATAAATAAATGCTTGTATAAGTATAGGTGGAACCATGAGACCTCTCTCCCACCACATCTGAGCCCACGTGCTTTTGGCTTCCTCGTAGTTATCAGGAAAATGTGGTTAAAATTCCACTAGAGTAATGGGACTAGATAACTAATCATCTCTCATCCAACTCACAGGACTAGGCTTTCCAAGAAGTATTTACAGGTCGGACTCATCTGCATATTGCACTATCATTATCTTATCTCTGTAACATCCTTCTATCTATGAGCGCTAGACAACATTATTAAGAGGACTAATTTGGAGATTTTGCACTTACAGCACTCAGCTGGTGATCTCATCTTCCTCCATGGGCCTTTCCTATGCATTGGCAGGCATCACCCACCAATCAACACCTGAAAGCTCCCTTCTGGTCAAAATTCTCTCTGTGACATGGCACCATGGATATTCTGTGTCATGTTCTTCCACAATGTTAAACTTTAATGCACAGTAAAGTACACAGATCTTATATATCAAATATAAGAAAACAAATCATTCCAATTTTATCCAATAATACTCCAATCATAGTAAATGATTAAAATATTCAAGGCAAAAGTTCACAGGAGATGTCAGCTGGTGGCATGTTAACCATGATGAAAAACCATTATCCAAGGGAACATTTAAAGAAACATACAAGTTTTGACTTCACTAACATAAGAGCTTTGGCTTCACTATTGCTACTGAAAACCCACCGGTTCTGGGTTGAGTTCCAACATAGATTCTTATAGGCCTCCCTAGCAGGAAAAAGGAAGGATGGGAGAAAACAACAAAGGTAAATAGGAAAGGGATAAAATAAGAGAAGGAAAGGAAGAAAAGGAAATAAAATCGTGGTCCTTGCTATCAAGGAACTCATAATCCGGTGATAAGTGAAAGTGTATTAGGACAAGTGCTAACCAAAATATTTGATGAAAATGCTAAGGAAATACAAGATAAGGCACAGAAAAGAAAAATAATCACTGTTGTTATTATTTTTGCCCTCATCTTCATCATCATGGCATTACTTCATGAAGAAACTACTTTAAGGTAGCAATAACAATAAAATGCCATACCTAGGGTCTAGGGAACAATCATCCACTTGGGAACTTGAAAAATAAATTTTGTTTGTAAATTAAATCACTGAATGCCTATAGAAAGGAAGACTTAACTACTCCTACCTCCTCCCACTGATGCTCGCGTCTTCAGCATATATGAAGACACGAAGGAACGGACATTGGAGTCAGTCACGTGTAAGTTTAAATGTCATTCCCTGATGCCGATTGAGCTGGTGCTTCCTCTCCTCTGCCTGACTTACCACAACATACTCCCTAGACACAATTGGACCTTCATTAGTCCTAAGGAAAAAATAACTGATAACAGCTTAAAGTATTTACTCCCTAATGAGCATTTATATTTTCCTAAGGATCAAAAAATAAGCTCAAACAATAGAATATGTTTGTGACCTTGGACAAGTCACATAATTTGGCTGTGCCTCCATTTCTCCATCTGGAAAATGGGTATACAGTACCCCCTGCCCCTTGTTAGCAGTTTTGCTTTCTGGAGTTTTAATTACTCAGGGTCCATCATGGTCCAAAATATTAGATAAAAAATTCCAGCAGTAAGCAGTGCATAAGTTTGAAATTGCCTGCCATTCTGAGTAGGATGATGACATCTCACATTATCCACCCTGCCTTCCTGGGACAGGCACCATTCCTTTGTTTGATGTATCCATGCTGTGCTGTCTGTGTTATTCGACTATCAGTCATCTGTGTCACCTGCTCCAGACACCCAACCAGTGACATCCTCACTCAGTGATCAAGGATCACCTGAAGCAGATGATCCTCCTTCTGACTATTGTCAAAAGGTCCATAGTAGCCTAGCCAGGCATGGTGGCACGTGCCTCTAGGCCCAGCTACTCTGAGAGGCTGAAGCAGGAGGATTGCTTACGCCCAGGATGTGGAGGCTGCAGTGAACTGTGACTGTGCCACTGCACTCCAACCTGAGTGACAGAGGAAGACCCCATCTCTAAAGTATAAATAAATAAATAAATAAATAAGGCAGGCATGGTGGCTCATGCCTGTAATCCCAGAACTTTGGAAGGCCAAGGTGGGCAGATTACTTGAGGTCAAGAGTTTGAGACCAGCCCAACCCAGGAGGCAGAGGCTATAGAGAGCAGAGATTGCGCCATGGCACTGCAGCTTGGAGGACTGAGCGGGACTCCATCTCAAAATAAATAAGTAAATGTAGTAGCTGAACACTACATAACAGTGTCTGCATCATTCATCTCACTTGATCTCATCACACAGGCATTTTACCATCTCACAGCAGTACAAGAAGAAGGGTGCGTACAATACAATAAGATATTGGACAGAGAGACCACTTCACACAACTTTTATTAAAGTATTTTATTATAATTGTCTTATTTTATTATTAGTTGTTATTAGTCTCTTACTGTGCCTAATTTATAAACTTATCATAGGTATGTATTACAAGAAAAATTATAGTATATATAGGATTCAGTACTATCCGAGGTTTCAGGCATCCTCTGGGCATCTTGGACCATATCCTCCATGGGTAAGAGGGGACTACTGTAAGTATAACAATATCAGCCTCATAGTTCATTGTGAGGACGATGTGAGATAGCAGGAATAAAATGCTTAACAATCATGTCCCCTGTTGTTACTATTCATATGATTCCTCCTTCTTTTCTGAGGTTTCTTTTGATGTTTATTTTGACCAAAGTTCACTAGGACAAAATTTTCAGGGAGAAGTTCCCCGACACACTGTGACTCCGGAAATTGCCCCACTCTGGAAGGAACATTACTTGGACGGTGACTAGCTCATCATTTTTGGAGGCACTAATGTGTGCGATCTTCCTTCAGGCTCTGGCTCCACACCTACTAAGAGGTGTGGAAGAAGGTATGAATTTGGCTGACCATGAACAAACTTTGAGGATGCTTCATGGCATTTCATTACTTCAGTGCATGTCAGAACTTGCATGGCCATGAGGTAGAGAAGAAAGCTAAGGCTGTGAGAAAACCCAGCAGACATGCATTTTATTTTGTTCATCATTAAAAGAGTAGTTAAGTTTTTCTGGCAGTTTACAGAAAGTCCTGTTTTCAATTGCTCAAAAGCAAGTGACCTTAGAAATAAGTGGATTATAAAACTGCCTTTCATTATTTCCAAGAGGTTCCTCCTATTTTCCTTTTGTGGTATCTTAAATTCTATGGTTTGAGTTATTTTTTGATCCTTATGAAAATATAAGTGTCCACTGGGGAATAAGTACTTTAAGCTGTTATCAGTCATTTTTACCTTAAGACTAATGAATGCCAGAGTCTGTCCCAAGAATATGTTGTGATAAGTCAGGCAGAGGAGAGGAAGCACCAGCTCAATAAACTTCTGAAGTGTAAGGATAAAATCACTCAAGAAAAAAAGAATTTAAACCCAAGCGGCTTCCTCACCGTACCTGGCAGCAGGCCTACCTACAGACAACAAAATAGAGCATTTTTTAATGAATGTGCTATGCTTAATCTCAGCCCAAAGGCATATTACTTTGAGAATGTCTGAGTAAGAGTTCCTGAGGCATTTTGAGTTCCTGGAAAAAGAAAAATACATATTGCATATGTGTGTGTGTGTGTGTGTGTGTTTTCTCCCATTTTTAAAATAGATTGTATTTTTAATGCACTGGCAATTCAGTAACTAATATTTTGTGTAGTATTTGTACTAAGGCAGGTTGTTTATTCCTTTAGATTACAAACCTTAAAATGAAGATCTCAGCAATATCCTTCTGCTAAAGTGTATCAAGAGAAGGCATTATTTATCTGAAGTCAAGCCTCATTTCACTACAAAGTAAACTTACTGCCAAACCAGAATCAAAATATTTCTAACATTTAAACATTTTGTTACTTGAGTATTACATGTCTGTATTATATGGTTCTTTTATAGAGAGCCCAAACATGTTTTAGTGCAGGGTTCTTCTCCCAAAATACTTAAGTAGTATCCACACACTTTCATGTTTGTGGAAAGGAAGTCAAATTTAAAGCCAAATGATGTGTATGCATCATCCCCTCACCTCAGGAGCTGGTTTAATGTGCTAGTGTGTGTGTGTGTGTGTGTGTGTGTATGTGTGTGTGTGTGTGTGAAGTTTCCTTATGAAACAAAGGTAATAATAACATCTACCCACCAGCATCATATTGTGAGGATTAAATGAAACAATGATTGTCTGTGCTTTGTAAACTCAAGTACCCAATATTTTTAGTTTTGTGAATGTTTTGTACATTAAGAGAAGACACATAGAAAAATGTTTGATCTCTATGTACCGGTATAAAACTTGGACACTAAATTCTCCGTGTAAAAAACATAGTTGCTACGTGTCAAAAAATTGCTCATGAAATTCTTTCTTCTTATTTAAAACATGGTCATTAAATTTTCTGTGTACATGTATAAAACACGCATCAAACCAAAGTAACATCAAAGAAATGACTGATTTAGTACTTAGCTCCTCAACTATGATAGCCTGTATCAGTTCCCTGGCCCACCACTGGCTAATTCACTGTGATAAGATCAACTGCAATCTATAACAACTTATACACATCATGTATACCATGGCTAATGTCAGACCTCAAATGACACCACCTCAGAGGGGACATTCTACCACCCTTTCTAAAGAACCACCATCTCACTAATCATTTTCTACATTCAATCTATTTTATTGCCTTTTTAAAAAACTTGTATACTCTACGTTTGTATCACCTCTCCTATTCCCATCTCCATATAAATACACAAAGCATGAATGTAAGTTTCTTAAGGGTAGGAGATTTGCTTTCTTGCTGTTATATTTGCAGCATCTGGAATAGTGCACGCACTAGCACTTAATAGACATCAAATGATGAATATTGAACAATACCCTCCCTTCCTGTCTCAGTCAGATCTGTTGACCCCATATATTGTTCCTTCCTTTTGAAACTTTGGAAGTACTGGATCAATGATTCTACTTCTGACCCTGATTTCTCCCTGACAATCCAAGTATTAGGTTTTGAAGCATTGAGGCCATTTCCCCAGAGCTATGGAAATACAAGCTAACAGATTGTGAACTGCCAAAAATCTCCTTCTAGCTCAGTCAGAACATTCTCAGTGACAGTAATGTTGACAGTTTTCACTTCAGGAAATATAGGTATAATGTGATCTCAGTTATTCATCTCCTCAGCTTGATGGGTGGAATTCTGAAGACTGTTTTTAGACACTTGGAGAGGATTTATAGTCATCCATTTCTTCTTCCTCCTGACAGAGCTGCCACCACATTGTCGCATCTTAAGAATCTTCCAGTACATAAAGAACAAACAAATTGTTGTTAGCTTAGTTCTAGACTGGTTTCAGTCTATGCAAGTATCAAGAATTTATGTTCAATTACTTATACCCACTCCTATCACTCCTTCAAAATTGTGGGCATAAAAGCTTGTTTCTTTATTTCTTTATGTATACTGATTTTTACCATGGTTTAAAGTAGAATTTGGCAGTCTTGTCAAAATGGTAAAACTGGTTTCACTATTTCTCTTTAGGATACCAGATTCCTAAGGTACAATTAGTGGTTTTATGAGCAAATATGAACTTGCCTTAAAATCACTTATGCCAAAATATAATACTTGATCTGTAAATATTAGATTCCTCTTCCCTTGCAGGGTAAGGACATAGAGATGATGATAAAGAGTGAATGTCTATGCTATGAGAACAAGAATAAAGATACCATGTTGTATTGTGGGGATAGTATTGCCAGCTATTTGTTCTAGTAAATTATTAGAATAAATCTCTCAGGTGTCAGAAAGCTAGCCTTGGTGGCAGTGGCTTTCAGATCATCTTAGATATAAGTTCTATACATACTAATCCTTGGTCTGTAACATGAAAGTTGGTACATATTTATTGTCCTTGAAATACAATATAAAAATACTTTTACTCACAACTATCTACGGTTAAAATATTTTTTTGTAGCCTCTTAGATTCTAATTTTAAATAGCTGAATAAAGGTGGTGGTTTACCTTTCTCTTTTTAAAAATCACCCAACAGCAACAAAAAGACTGAGAAATAGAAACTAAAGCTAATTCTTGACAAAGTTTGGAGGCATCTGTATTAGTCTAGGTTCTCCAGAGAAATGGGACCATACTGGTTCTGGATATATAGCTATAGACAGATATAGATATTGATTTACTATAAACAAAATTGACTGGCTACATGATTATGGAGGCTGAGAAGTCCCAAGATTTGCAGCCATCAAGCTGGAGATCCAGAAGAGCCAATAGCATCATTCTAGTCTGAGTCTGAAGTCCTGAGAACCAAGAGAGTCCATGGTGTAAGTTCTAGTTCAAGACAGAATTCAAAGGCAGGAGAAGATCAGTGTCCCAGCTCAATGTCAGGCAGAGAGAAAAAATTCTTTCTTACTTAGCCTTTTCTTCTATTCAGTCCTTCAATGCATTGGATGAGGCCCATGTAACATTGGGGAGGGCAATCATCTGTCTTCCTCTGTCAGTTCAGATGTTAATCTAACCAGAAGCATCTTCACAGACACATCCAGAAATAATGTTTAACCAAATATCTGGGCACCTCATTGCCAGTCAATTTTATACATAAGCTTATACAACCTAGAATAAAAAAATCAGGGAAGGGCTAATAAATGCATGGAAGGTCCAAGAAGGATGCCATAGAAAGAGAATGCCTACAGTTGCAGATTTCAGAGACTGCCCCAAAGAACAGTTCTTCATAATCCCTGGCCTAAACTGAGAGGCAAGAACAAAGGTCTCCTTTCTGGAACAATAAGATGACAGTAACTTTCCTAGAGCCAAAGCAGCACTAAGTCTCAAGAAACACACTGACCAGTCACGTCTGCAGGACAACGTCTGTTTATCAAGCTAGTGAAGAAGAAAAGCTCAACATTGCAACTAATTCTGCAGTGTCAAATGTTGTTAGGAAAATCAAACTTTAAAAGAAATTGCTCGCTCTCACATCATCTCACTCCCTTAAGTGGAAATCTTATGGCCTTGATGATGATCTTTATTCTTTTCACCACATGAAGCTCCAGTGAATACATCTTATCAAAAACTAAGTAATAGCCAAAAATGAAAAAGCACGGGAATTATACAAAGCTACTACAAGAAGAAAATAAAGACATTCCCTCTTATAATATAAAACAAATGTAATGCAAAAAAAAAATAGCAAATGTATTAAACACACTATGGAAACACTGCTATGAATGTATGAAAATTTTGACAGACTAGATCAAAATTTTTAATGACAGAAAATTTTTAAAAGTATATACAGGACATAAAGCACATGTCCTAAAAATTGGAGAAAATATGGCTAGATAGCCAAAGAACAAAATGAGCACTCAGAGTTCAGGGAGTAGGAAAAAAAACACAAAATAATCACATAAAAGAAAACTAAGAAGGAGCATGAATGAGAATAGACATTTCTGAAGAAACATTAAGAAACATGGAGTCTAAGGTTTGAAAAAGTGAAATAACATGGAAATGAAAAAGAGTAAAAAAAAAAACAGAAAAATAATCACAGGTATGGAAAGACCTAAAAGTTGTTTTTTATGCTAATTTAAATTTTAATTTTCTGCAATGTTTCTAGTAAAAAATGAAAAGAATAGTATCAGAAAACAAACATGGGAAAACTACTTTTAATAATATCAAAGTGGACAGCATTTCTAAGTACATAAAAAACTCTGAACCAATAAAAGGAAAAAAAGTGATAAATGTAACCATATATTAAAAACTCAAAAATTTTTTTTTCTTTTTTAGACAGAGTCTTGTTTTGTCACCCAAGCTGGAGCGCCATCGCCTGATCAAGGCTCACTACAACCTCTGCCTCCCAGGTTCAAGCAATTCTTGTGCCTCAGCCTCCAAAGTAGCTGGAGTTACAGGTATGCACCACCATGCACAGCTAATTTCTGTGTTTTCAGTAGAGACAAGTTTTGCCATGCTGGCAAGGCTGGTCTGAAATTCCTGATCTCAAGCGATCCTCCCACCTTGGCCTCCAAAGTGCTGAGATTACAGGCATAAGCCACCATTACTGGACTAAAACTCAGAAATTTCTCTATGACAAAAAAATGTCAAAAATAAAGTCAAAAGAAAATCATAAATATCATTAAAAAGTCAAAAATGTTTTAAAAGACAAATGAAAAAGTTTCAACGCATATCACAGAGGTCTAATGTCCTTAATATGTAAAGAATACCTGCAAATCAATAAGACTAGCAACCCAGTAGAAAGATCTATAAAGATAAATCCAGGAGGGAGAATTGCTTGAGGCCAGGAGTTCAAGACCAGCCTGGTCAACAAAACAAGACCCAGTCTCTAGAAAAAAAAAAGAAGAAGAAGAAGAAGAAATATAAATGACTCTTAAAGACATGATACAATGCTTAACTTTACTCATAAATAGAGAACTGTCAAGATGCAATTTTTCAGTGTGGCCAAATATCAAAGAATTTGGTAAAACACTGTGTTGGCAAGGGTGTATGAAGCAGACACTCTCCTATATGATTGATTGATACAATCTCTTTGAACAGTAATATAGCAAGATCTATCAGAATTTAAAATACAAATACCTTTTATCTCAGAAAATACATGTCTAGGTAGTTTTCCTATTAATGCACTGTCACATGGCCAAGATGATGTATTTTCAAGGTCATTGCAAAATTGTTTGCAATGTCAAGCATTATGAATAACTAAAGGCAAATATATAGGGAACTTCTTAAATAAATTGCAGTAGAATCAGCCCTCTGTATCTGTAGATCCCACACCTGTGGGACCAACCAACTGCATTGGAACTAGTCACACAAATAAATAAAAATAATAAAAATTACTTTACAAGTTTAAAAATAGCAGCCTTTTAAAACACAGTATAATTATTTACATAGCATTTATATTGTATTAAGTATTATAAGTAATCTAGAGATGGTTTAACTTATACAAGAGGATGTGCATAGGTTACATGCAAATACTATATCACTTTATATAAGGTATTGAGCATCCACAGATTGTGATATTTCTGAAGGTCCTAGAACCAATCTCCCAAGGTTACCAAAGGATGACCATACTTCTTTATAATAAAATATACAGCTTTTCAAAGAAGGAGTTAGGTCTACATATAATGATTGGAATAAGACATACAGTTGACTTTTAACAACACAGGATTAGGGGCACTGACCTTCTCAATAGTCAAAAATCCACCTATAACTGGAAATCTTATTCATAGCATAAACAGTCAACTAACACATATTTTTATGTTATATGCATTATGTACTGTATTCTTAAAATATATATATCCTTATAATATAGTATACATATCTTTATAATCTAGAGAAAGGAAAATGTTATTAAGAAAATCCTAAAAAAGAGAAAATATGCTTTTCATTAAGTAGAAGTGGATCATCATAAAGGTATTCACTCTTATTGTCTTCATATGAAGTCGGCTGAGGAGGAGGAGAAAGAGGAGGGGTTGGTCTTGCTGTCTCAGAGAGGCAGGGGCAGAAGAAAATCCACATATAAGTAGATCCATACAGTTTAAACCCATGTTGTCCAAGGGCTGTATTCTTAAGTGAAAAAAAAGATGTAAGATAAAATTTAAGATATGTTGTCATCTATAAGACATGTTTATATGTATAGAATGTCTTTAGAAAGTTACACTAAAAACAGATAAAGATATTTACTTCTGGAAACCAACGTGGTTTGGAAGACGACAGGAGTAAAAGGTAGGTTTACTCTCCAGTATCTTTTTAATTGTGTTTTATAGACATAGTGTCAGCAATTCAGAAATAAATAATTTAAAACTAAATTAGGGCCCAGTGCAGTGGTTCCTGCCTGCAATCCCAAGACTTTTGGAGGCCAAGGTGGGAGGATCACTTGAGGCCAGGAGTTTGAGACCAGCCTGGGCAATATAGCGAGAACTTGTTTCTACAAAATATAAACGCGATAGCTAGGCATGCTGGTGCACACCTGTGGTCCCAGGCTGAGGCAGGAGGATTACTTATGCATGGGAAGTCAAGGCTGCAATAAGCAGTCATCGCACCACTGTACTCCAGCCTGAGTGATAGAGTGAGACCCCGTCCCCTGCCCAAAAAAACATAAATTCAAAATAAAGCACACAAAATACTAAAATAATCTAAATAATATTTTAAATGTTTAATTGACAAATAAAAATGGTTGCTTTTATTTTCATTCTATCATAGAACTTGAAGAGTATGCAGAGAAAAATGCATGATACCTTTTCTGATCCATCATAAAGGTCATGGCTGACACTCCTATAACAAAAGGCAAGTTAACAAGAGAAAAGCATAACAAATTTACTCAATCAAAGTTTTAAGTGACACAGGAGACTTCAAAAAAGAAAACTCAATGGCCCAGGGAAAACCATCGATTTTTATGCTTAGCTTCCGTGAAGAATGGACAACCATATAGAAATAAAAACAGACGAAAGAGTATGATCTACTGCTAATACATAGAGTGGGAGAACCAAGCAAGGCCTGTTTGTTCAGAGCCTTCTTGGCCTCTTTGTATAGTGTTCCTTCTCCCAGGTGTGGGGCAGGACCCTCTGGAATACGAGTCTTCAGGGGAGAAGAGGAAGAGTAACCATTCTAGGTGTGTGTTTGTTTGTGTGTTTGTATGTTTGTTTTGAGACGGAGTTTTGCTCTTGTCGCCCAGACTGGAGTGCGATGGTGTGATCTCAGCTCACTGCAACTTTTGCCTCTCAGGTTCAAGCGATTCTCCTGCCTCAGCCTCGAGAGTAGCTGGGATTACAGGTGTGTACCACCATGCCCAGTTAATTTTTGTATTATTAGTAGAGACAGGGTTTCACCATGCTGGCCAGGCTAGTCTCAAACTCCTGACTTCAGGTGATTCACCTGCTTCGGCCTTTCAAAGTGCTGGGATTGTAGGTGTGAGCCACCATGCCCAGTCCCTTTCTAGGTCTTATGGCCATCTTTGGTGGAGAGGAGTTTTAGCTTCTATGACCCACCTTGGGGAAGAGGAATTCTGATTTCTATGACTCATGTTGGGGGAGAAAGAGGAAAGGGCACAGGAAGGCAGGGGAGGTCTGAGAGAACTTTTCTTCTGAGGCTGCTTCTGAGGCCTTCCAATCTCCTAAAGTTCAAAGTACTCAGCACGCCAAAGCACCATACTTTGAGATGTCGTTTTCTGAGCCTCAACAAGGGGAACATTTTAAAAGCTTGAAGTATTTCTCTTAATTCTTCAGTGTCACGTGGCTTCCACGGCTGTGCATGGAAAGAAAAGATGTGAATGGCAGGGCTAGCGTCCTTGGACACACACTCAGGAACCGAGCTCCGCCAGGAGTGGGGCTGTTAGAAACTGTCTGGATTGTTTGCCCTTGACATTTCTGAAAATAAAAGAAAAAAAAGATCTTATAGATGTTTCAAGATTTTAAAAAATTTATCATGAGCTTTGTGGCTTTCTAACTCCCAAACATGTGAATGGAATCACCTTGTCACTTTTTCAAAAACTTTCTCTCTAAGCACTCTCCCCTAAACATTTGTTTAGTTCGTTCGTTGAGAGTTAAATAAAGATAGGCAGTGTGGTCTCCTTTCAAACAACCTCCAAAGACCTTGTATTCATTTACCCTTCAACCTACACACTCATTTTCTTGCTCTGCTAAGAACAGAACAATGGCTGTATTTTACTGACCATTTCTCTTCACAAAAGATCTGCATTTGGTAGGGTAAGGAGGGCCCTCTTTGGAAGTGTCACAAAAGAAAAAGGAAGAGAAATGCCTCCACCCAGGAAAACGCAGCAAGCTGTAATCTCTCTTAACGCTTTCCTCAGCCTTCATTATGCTCACATGATGAAGCAAGATGGACTGTTCAACACTGTTTCGCCTTGGAAAAAAATGATTAAGTTGTTTTAAACAAATATCAGGCTATCAAATTTTGTAGAATAGATGAAGAATGTGTATTATCATCTGTATTTTCCTCCTTTTACTGGTGTTTTATGCACAGTTCCTTTAAACTGAATAAAACATCATAAAGATTGAAAGGAATATCCCGCTTACTATATTTATAAATCTAGGAAAACAAGTCTATCCATAAAATGAATATTGAAGATATTTCTCAGTGAGGAATGGCCTGATTGCTATTGCAAATATCTGTTAAGGGAATAAGCCTATTAAGAACCAATAGTTCTATACCTTCATCCTACAGAGTTTCAATAGAGATGACTAGAAAGACCTATAAATCAGAAACAAATATCCAGAAGGCTGAACCATCTCCAGGAATCAAGAGAGATGATTATATGCCACCCACTTGATACTGGAGAATATCATAATTTATTCCAATATCTTATTTTCTCCCATAATATTTTTGCTTTGCCAAATAGAATATTAAAATCCTTCAAATGTTAATCCTTTCTCATACGATTTCAAATTTAAAACTATATAATGAGGACTCACATGCATTACTTATACACATGTATTTGCAAATTTGTCTTTGCATTTCTAACTCAAAATATATGCAGTCAGCTATTAAAGCACCACCTGTGAGGACTTCATGGATCGTGGGGAAATGTGGGTTGGCTTCTCCCTCTCCAGCCGGCATCAGTCAAAAATTCAAACCCATTTAAAAATCGGCCTCTCCTAGGCCGGGCGCGGTGGCTCAAGCCTGTAATCCCAGCACTTTGGGAGGCCAAGGTGGGCGGATCATGAGGTCAAGAGATCGACACTATCCTGGCCAACATGGTGAAACCCTGTCTCTACTAAAAATACAAAAATTAGCTGGGCATGGTGGTGCGCACCTGTAATCCCAGCTACCCGGGAGGCTGAGGCAGGAGAATTGCTTGAACCCAGGAGGTGGAGGTTGCAGTGAGCCGAGATCGTGCCACTGCACTCCAGCCTGGCTCCTGGCAACAGAGTGAGACTCTGTCTCAAAAAAAAAAGAAAAAAATCAGCCTCTCCTAAACATAATTAGGAAAATGAAATCACTGTAGAAAATTATGGGTAGTAAACCCTTTGTAATCCAGGGAACCCCTGATGCCATTCAACAAAATAGGCACCAAACTGTCTACGTGGAAAACAGCTCTTAACACACGAATTCAACAAAACCAGGTCTCTATAATAATGGTCTCTTCCCTGGCACTCTGAAGACAGGTTTGTGTATTCATTAGTGCCTTGTCACCTTTTGGCAAACCATTGAGTAGTTAAGTCTTCCTTTGTGTAGGCATTCAGTGATTTAATTTACAAACAAAATTTAGTTTTCAAGTTATGTGCATTTTATGCAGAAGGAAAAATGACAAAAAAAATTATTTGTTAAAACCTACTGTGTAAACTGGTATTTTGAACATGTGATTGTGTGACCTTATCACAAAACTCATCCATGACAGATGTATCAGTTCCCTATTGCAGCTATAGCAAATTGCAAACTTAGTGGCTTAAAATAACAGAATTTCTTTTTCTTTTACAGTTGTGGAGGCCAGAAGTCCAAAATAAAACTCTGGGGCTGAAAATTTGGAAGGCAGCAGAGTTGGTTCCTTCCGGAGGCTCAGGGCAGAATCTGTTCCTTTTGTCTTCCATTTTCTGGAGTTTACTGGCATTCCTTTGCTTGTGGCCACATCGCTTCAATCATATTGCATTCTCCTCTTCTGTAGTCAAGTATCTTGCTCTGCCTCTGCCTCTTCCTCTTATAAGGATACCTGTGATTACATTTAGAACCCACAAAGATCCTTAACTTAATTACATCTGCAAAGTCCCTTTCATACAAGTTACATATTCACAGGTTCTGGGACTAGAACGTGGACATCTTTGGGGGACATCATTCAGTTACCACAGGTGGTATTCCCATTTTATAGATGAGGAAATTAAATGACGGTAAGCCACCTTCCCACTTTCACAGAGCTGATACAGCCATAAATCAAAGCCCTTGTTGACTCTCCTACACAAGGCAGAAGGTTTTGTGTTTGGGAATCATTTTAGAATTTTGAAATATATATTAAAAGAAAAAAATTAACGTGACTTAAGATCCTTATAAAAGATGGTTTTATGTGCCTCAAAAAGACATATGAAATAAAATCTGTGCTATGTAAAAATATCCCTGAAGTACAAGAGCTAGAAAGGGACGAAATCTTAACCCTTTTCACAAAGACTAAAACATCCTTCAAGTTTATTCATTGAAATATCCAAGCTTGTGAATGTAAAGTTATTGATCCCAGATCATTTGTGGTCGTTTCCTTTTGAGACCCACAGAGATGTTCTCTTGGATTTGAGTTCTAGATGGTGCCTCAGAGGCCTGGAAGTAAGGAGGAGGGATAGGGCTACGGAGAGGAGAAAGCTAAGATGACTAAACGTTGGATCTGTCAACCTTATTTCATCTGGAGCTCTACTTCGCTTTCTCTCATGTTTAGAAATCCTGACTGGGAGTCCATGCGGGAGTAATATTTCTGCTGTTAAAACGAATTTGAAAGATCACTGGACTTAACCTTTAAGGACTACAATTCCTTTTGTGTCAATAACACATTAAATACATTTCTGTATGGGAGAACACAAGGCAAAAATAGAGAGTAAGGGAGCCTGAATCTCTACATAGTTAGTTCTTTCATCTTTTTTGCCATTTCCAAAATGGTTGCCCATCCTTCCAGGCAATTTGGCCAGATCACAGTCTTTATGAGTTGTGAAGCTGGTCAGAATGAATGGATCAGCTGTGCTCCACACAGCATGTTCAGTAACTCTTTTCAGCTGCTAGGGTCTCTAGTGAACCACTTCTTCAAGTGTGCTAGTCTATCATCATAGCCATAAACACTTAAAGCCCTCTTGACGTCACCCATTGACTCCCTTCTCAGAGAGCCACATATGTAGGCACTTCAGTTGTGTCTATAAACACACAGTGGTTGGGGGACAAACAAAGTGAAAAACACTGTTTATTTTGCAAACAACTGCTCAGAAATTATATATTCCCCTAAATTTAGTAAACTATTTTCAAAATAACTTGGCTGAATCCAGTCTTTTTTACACCTTCCCACCAGTCTTTGTTTGTTGATACATTCTTTTATATTTGTGAGAAGTACATAAGGACTTCCTCAAGGTCATGAGGCTCCTGGTGCAACCATCTCATGACTTCAGCTCACACAGGGAGATATTGTAGAAGTTACTTCTATTCTGTAAGTTCCTCTCCTGGTAACAGTATGTAGTGAAGAGTCTGGAAATTACACTAATGGTTGTGGACCACCAGAATACTTTAGTATTCAATACCTTCAACCAAGACCTTGCAATTTCTTGAGGAATTTAAAGTAACTTCAAAAGCATTCAATTCAAACAAGTTCTGCAGTAGGTCAGCTGGATCATTTAGATTCACTCATTCATTCTTTCATTCATTCACCATTTCCCCCTCTATACATAGCACTCTCTTTTTCATATTAGTAAAAAAAATATATAGAAGGTTCTGGTTTTGATGGGACATTTCATCTTGGTAAAATGAACTAAGTTGCAGTACCTCCTTTAAGAATTATCTGTGGAACCCTTCCATGTCATATGTAAGTTTTTTGCTCAGTCCCTCTCTGTCATTGTTTCAGTGTAGACTGAAAAAAGTGCGCCTCAAAACAACACAGGAACTCGGGAAGGTCAGGCTTGCTAGTCAATGAAAAGACTGTATCAGTCAAAAAGAAAACATATAGCTTTACTGGATATAGCCCAAGAAGATATAATTAATTATAGGTGCAACTTCCAAAATGATGTGTATTTTTATTACTTGTAAGCCATTTAAAAAACATTTTTTAAAACATTTATAGGATCTGTGGCTGACATACAAATATTCCTTGTAAATTTACTTCTCAGAGTAACGGCTCCAGTGAGTAGCTGTTTTGAGGCCTAACACAGGGTAGAGGAGGCCTCAGGGAAGCGTGGGCTGGGGGATAGCCATGCTGACAAAGCACTGTAGAGATCTACAGAGGAGATAAGCCACTGTCATTGGGAAGGGCTTTGAGGTGATTGACAGGTGTTATTTAAATTGCCTCTGGCAGCTAACAATCAGCACTGGGGAAGACTAAAAAGAAAAGTGAAGACAGCAAATGGGGACAGGTAATTGCCCCAAAGAAGAGCTCACCATCCTAAGATCTGTGAAAACAGATGGCTTTGGAAGGAAAAATTCCTCTTTACTTATCAGTGAAGCTGGTCCATGATTATTTCTTGCGTCTTTACCTCACCTTAATCCATCATTTCCCATTCTGTTTCCCACAAAGACCAGATTCTTAAAGAATGCTCAATAGAAGGGAAGTTGTCCATACATGCAACCAATAATACTCACATCATTTATAAGGCAACAGACAGGCTCTGGTGTTGGAGGCATGGCTGCTGCAATGCTTCCCTCTTCTCATTAATGTGCTGGCACTATGCTGAGTCAGAGTTCAAGTGTTGTTATGAGTCACATTTCACACCCCTTGGCTACAGCTGATTGTTTCTGAGGCAAACGCCCCCTCTGCCTTGCGGACTTGGACAAACAATCCTCTTGAGAATCACAAGGGACTTTGTTCCTCTTCTGAGTAGGCACCCTCTCTGTCATTATTTCACTGTAGACTCTGAAAGGTGAGCCTCAAAACAAAAACACGGAAACTCAGGAAGGTCAGGCTTGCTAGTCAGTGAAGATCAGGAGTACAAGAGGAAAAGATAACCTGAGGTTGAATTGCGGGAACGTTGGTGCCATTCTCCCATTTCCTTTCCTTTGCCTCATTTGGCTGTGATAGAAAAGAACGCTCAGTCCCCAGGCACCCTAATCTATGCACTCATGAGAATCCATATAGGTTGTCATCTCCTTCGATAAATATAAACCCCACAATAGGACCCAGGCAACCAAATCCAGCCCTTCCACATACAGCCCTTTTATTCTCAGGAGGTTCAACCTTCTACTCCTTCAGCCTAGGACCTAGTTCACCTTCTGATTCTGGAAATCCCTAATCCAATTTCTGATTCTAGCTTCCTCAAAAATATGTTGAAGTGGACACAAGCTTTGGTGCACACCTATAATCCCAGCTCCTCATGAGGCTGAGGCAGGAGGATGGCTTGAGCCCAAGAGTCTGAGACGAGCCTGGGCAACATAGCAAGATCTGGTCTCTTAAAAATAACAATAACAGTATGTTGGGATTTTGAAGTGCAAGCTACTTTTGCAAAATAGTAATCATTCATAATATGCAATTAATATTTTATAAATAATATTTTATTAATAATAAAAAAGGAAAACAAAAGAAAATTCCCACAGTCATAATCCCATGATAATGCAGCAAAAACCTACTTCTGTGCAAAGGTGACTCAGGTCATACATGCAATGGACATAATATGCTAAGATGGAGAAAAAGCACACTCTAAAACAGATTATTTTCTTGATATGAAAATATTTTTGGGGCACTGTTCAGTAAAGTTTTTTTAGAAGAATAAAAATTGGCTCACCTATCATGAACTGTGCCTACTTCATCATGATTAGGAAAAAAAAATCTGTTCTTTTATTCCTTATCAACCACCAGCACTAACTATTACCTCCATCTCCATCTTATGAATGTAATCAAACCATGATTTGGTGACTATTGTGCCTTTCCCTAATTGTAAACTTTAAGAAGCTTGCAGTCTTACCAGTTGGAGGCAGAGCTTCAATCCTTTTCTGGACTACCCAGTTAGAGTCATTAAACCCCTATGTCCTCTGCAAACTAAGAAGCACAACTCTTTGCCTTTGTCTTCTACCAGGATTCACAGTGTTGAATACACTAGGCCCCACCATCACTTTCCCTTGCTTTCAATGCTTTAAAAGACATTTTGCTGCATCCCTAACACTCATCCCCTACCTTCCTCCTATCTGCGAGAAACAATCAGGAGTCTGTACTCCTACACATAGAATTTGTGACTCCAGGAACACGGAGTGAGTCTGGTTTGATCTGAGCCTATTTTGTATCTCATTCACATTGCTTATAATTAAAATAGGCATGGGCACTAGAAGTCATTCAGGCCAATGAGACATGAGAAAAGTATGCTAGGGGGCTTCTGGGCAGTTTTTTCTTACATGAAAAAAGAGAAGTGCCAGAAGAGATGACCTCTGGATATTGATAGGACTGGATCTGATGCCTGAAACTGCTACAGCAATCTTAGAGTGGTGAAATGAACTGGATCCGATTTGTCCAATATTAGAGCCACAGGTGGCTACTGAGCACTTGGAATGTGGCTAGTCTAAAATGAGAAATGCTAATCAAATATCTCACTAATAATTGTATTCACATTCCCAGGCATGAGATTGTTGAATCGAACAGTAGTTCTGTTTGTAGTTCTTTGAGAAATCTGCAAACAGCTTTGCACAGTGGCTGAGCTGATTTACACTCCCACCAACGGTGGATAAATGTTCTTTTTTCTCTGCAGTCCTGCCAACATCTGTTATTCTTTGTCTTTTTAATGATAGCCATTCTGACTGGTGTGAAATGGTATCTCATTGTGGTTTTGATTTGCGTTACTCTGATGATTAGTGATGTGGAACATTTTTCATGTCTCTTGGCTGCTTGTAGGTCTTCTTTTGAGAAGTTTCTGTTCATGTCCTTTGCCCACGTTTTAATGGGGTTATTCATTTTTTGCATGTTGATTTGCTTAAGCTCCTTATAGATCAGATGCATAGTTTGTGAATATTCTCTCACACTCTGTAGGTTCTCTTTACTCTGCCGATTATTTCTTTTGCTGTGCAAAAGCTCTTTAATTAGGTCCCACTTATCAATTTTTGTTTTTGTTGCAATTGCTTTTGAGGACGTAGTCATAAATTCCTCCACAAGGCTGATGTCCATAATGGTGTTTCCTAGGTTTTCTTCTAGAATTATTATAGTTTGAGGTCTTATATTTAAATCTTTAATCCACCTTGAGTTAATTTTTGTATATGATGAAAGGTAGGGGTTCAGTTTTATTCTTCTGCATATGGTTAGCCAGCTATCCCAGCACCATTTATTGACTATGACGTCATTTCCCCATTGCTTATTTTTGTCAACTTTGTTGAAGATCAGATGATTGTAGGTGTTTGGATTTACTTCTGGGTTCTCTATTCTGTTCCATTGGTCTATATGTCTTTTTTTGTACCATTATTACACTATTTTGGTTACTATAGCCTTGCAGTGTAGTTTGAAGTCAGGTAATGTGATGCCTCTGGCTTTATTCTTTGCTCTTATGATTGCTTTGGCTACTCAGGCCCTTTTTTGGTTCCGTATGAATTTTAGAATAATGTTTTTCTAATTCTGTGAAAAATGATGTTGGTAATTTGATAGGAATAGTGTTGAATCTGTAGATTGCTTTGGGCATTTTGTCCATTTCAACAATATTCATTTTTCCTATCCATGAGCATGGAATGTTTTTCCATTTGTTTGTATCACCTACGATTTTTTCAGCAGTATTTTGTAGTTCTCCTTACAGATATCTTTTACCTCCTTAGTTAAAGGTATTCCTGCATGTTTGTGTGTGTGTCTGTGTGTGTGTGTGTGTGTGAGCATGTGTGTGTATGTCTATTGTTGATTTTTCAGCTTGAACTGTATCAGTGTGTAGAAATGCTACTAATTTTTATACATTGATTTTGTATCCTGAAACATTACTGATGTTGTTTATCAGGTTTAGGAAGCTTTTGGCAGAGTCTTTAGGGTTTCCTAGGTATAGAATCATATTATAAGCAAACAGAGATGGCTTGACTTCTTTTCCTATTTGGATGCCTTTGATTTCATTCACTTCTCTGATTGATCTGACTAGTACTTCCTCATGTTATATTTCTATTAGACATCATTAAGGTAGACTGACAGTAAAGTTCAAATGCTAAAAATTGCAGAGGTGAAATGTGAAGAAAACTTAGTCCTACATGTTGTCCTTAACCAAACTTTTAACTTCATTTACAACTATGGAGCTGTCCTATCCCAAGACTTCTTTCTTTGTGGGATAGGAGTCTACCTTACAGTTTAAGTAATTGCAAGCTGAGTTTCCCACTACTTACAGCTAAAAAGTCTCAACACAATGATTTTCTGTCATTATCTAGAGAGGCCACTTTGACTATTCCAATCTCATATTTAGAACCAGTAAGCTCACTGAGACAAAAGACTCTAACCTTCTATGGCAAGTCCTTGGACATCTAGCAAAAAGCATGGATTTTAAGATCTAATGCCTTCTGTTTCCTTGTTTTCAAAATTGAAATGAAAACATCACTTAACCGACAGGAATATTTTAAGTATTGTCACTTAGATGCTGTATTAGTTTGCTACAGCGCCATAACAAAGTAACACAAACAGGATGGTTTAAATAACAGAAATTTGTTGTCTTGCAGTTTTGGAGACTAGAAGTTGAAGATCAAGGTGTCAGCAGGACTGGTGCCTTGTGATGGCTATGAGGAAGAATCTGCTCCATGTCTCTCTCCCAGATTCTGATGGTCTGTTAATTATATTTGGCATGCCTTGGTTTGTGGATGCATTACCCCCGTCTCTGCCTTTATGTGTACATGGCATTCTCCCTGTGGGCTGTCCATGTCCACATTTCCCTTTTTATAAGAACAGAGTCATATTGGATTAGAGCCCACCTTAATAACTTCGTCACAGCCTGAACATCTGCAAAGATCCTATGGAATTTTAACAGCTTTTGGGGAGATATAATTCAACCCATAACAGTTGCTAAATAAATTTTTGTGGAATTGAAATTAATTGTGTTTTTTAAATTGCAAGCCCCCACACAGACCTAGGTACTATGAAATCATAGGAAAAGTAGTACATTTCCTTCCCATCGAAAAGAAGGCATAGAAAGCTCAAGCAGTAAACATTTTCATTCACCAGGTACTTTGAGTGAGTTCAGGAAGAAAGTTGTTGTAACTAGATAGTTAATAACCAAATGATTTGGCCACTGGTGATTTAAAGCTGTAGCCAATACTGTATATTCTGATGAGGAAGTTGACTCCTTTTATAAGTCAATCTGCGTTTTTTCTGATTTGTCTTTTGACCTAGATGAGTCGTGTAAGTTGACCCTCTTCCTGTGGTGGAATTTCCCACAACCTGCTGTTTAAGCAGCTGTTCACTCCTCTAAATCACTCCCATTCTGTAAGCCCTCAGCAACTGGGTTTGAAAGTTAGCTAAATGGCAAGCCACATGGCACTGCATCACAAGCCAATGGAAGGAAGTCTGCTTTTTCCAAATGACTTAAGTTTTAAATATTGATTTATATCCCCAATATACTTTGGCCCCCAAACTTTTACAACCCCTCTTATTCACTAAAGATTTCTCTATTTCATGGATTTTTTTAATATTAACCATCCATTCTTTTTATTTCCTTTCTGTTTATTTTTTTCAGAAATACAAAAGCATGAGGTTCTTAGGTTCAGTAAATCCCCTAATAACTGACAACAGATGAGAACAAATACTTCATTTGTAACAGAGAAGATTTTCTGCTTTTGTTGTACATATTAATTTTTCCCCACTATGGCTGCAGTGTTTCTCTTTGGCATTCCCATGTGTCTAGCCCTAATTGTACAGAGTAGCATAGGGCTGCGAGTTAGAAAACCAAAGTCATGAAGGCCTCCCATATTTGCACTCTAGGTTCAAACATCCACAGAGAATTTGTAATTCTAAGATGTTTCGAATTGTCAGGATCCCCAGTTGTTCACGCTTCAAAAGGAAGCGAATAGTCTGATGATGCTGGGTAATGTTTACTCAGAGTGGACCATGCTTCAGGAACTGTGCTAGCTGCTCACATACATTAGCACCAATCCTCAGACCAATCCTGTAATAAACGTATTATTATCCCCAAGTGGCAGAAGACAAAACAGAGATTCAGAACTAAGTTCAGTAGATTGCCCAAGAACACAGCTGGCAAGAAATACAACTAAGATTCTATTCTAGATGTCAAAGGTCACTCTTTCTCTTTTATCGTAAAACTTATACTAAATATTTTCCACTTCATCATATAAACAAAAGGTAACCCCAATATTCACTCTTGAGAAAAGCTTATTGCATTCACTGGGAATTGTTCTTATTGTTTGAAAAGTTATTACATGAATATCCTTTGTGTTCACAGCAGTAATCTATAAATATCATAGGCTTTTATGAGAAATTCTAGATCTTTCAGGACAGAGAGAAGACACTGCCATAGATGCCACTTTTGAAAATAAAAAATTTGTAATTACATCCATAGTTAATTGAATTCAGCAGCAATCACTAACAAGAATTTATGGCATACACGGAGTCGAAAACTGTCAACTATGGGTCAAACCCTGGCTGCTGCCTGTTTTTATACAATCTATGAGCTGAGAATAGTTATTACATTTTTAAATGGTTAAAAATAATCAAAATGATAATACTCTTTTGTAAGCATTTTATGAAATTCAAATTTTCAGAGGCAATAAAAAAGGGATTTTTGAGAACACAGCCATGCTCATTCATCCATGTACTGTCTATGGCTTTGAGCTACTATAATATTGGGGTTCAGGGGTTCAGGGTACCTTCAGCTCCAGAGGATGTTTCTCCAGGTTCTTGGTCTCCTGCCCTCTCAAGAATGAGAGAAGGGACCACGGCGCAGTGCATAGTAAATGCCGGACTCAAAAGTGTCCGTAGAAAGTGATTTATTTAGAAAGAGAGAGAAACAGGAGAAGGAGAGAGAAAGAAACAGCTAACTCTCACACTAAGTGAGAGAATCCAGAAAGATGGAATCCAGGAGAGGAAAGCAGCTTCCACACTGAGTGGAAGGGAATAGAGAGAGATGGAGTTTAGGAGGGGAAGACAGGCTTCCATGAAGGGAGTGTTTGTGGAAGAGGACTCCAGAGGGGAAATCCAGGAGATAGAAAGATGGCTTCCACAAAGGGAGTGTTCGTGGAAGGGGACCCAAACATGGAGTCTGAAGGGGTGTGGAAGAAGGGGACTTTTAACCTGGGAGGAACCCCTGCTTTCTCTAAGACCTCTGGACAATGAAAGGAGTTTCTTAGAACTTCCGCTGGAGTGATTGACTCTTAGTTTCTTCCTGCACCAGTGAAATTTAAACATAAACCGTTAAATCTCCTGGATGGAGAGAGAGGGGAGGGGGGCATGGCGCTAGGAAATTCTTGCCCTTAAAACTATGTGCCCTCATGGATCTAGAAAGAGAACACATTCCCTCACTACAACAGCAGAGTTCAGCCACTGTGGCAAATATTGTACGGCCTGCAAAGCCAAAAATGTTTGGTAAAAAGTTGGCCAAACCCTGTTATACTAATCATTATAGAAGGATCTATCAAGGTGGCCAAAATAGGACACAAACTCTACTCTCAAAGAATAGTCGACTGGTACAAAAGTAATTGCAGTTTTGTCACTGCTTTCAATGGCAAAAGCACAGTTACTTTCACGCCAACCTAAACAATCTAGGAGGGGTTAAGCATTCATATAATAATCTTAAGAAAGAAAATAAGGCCAATGTCATAAGGCATGTTTGAGCTGAGTGAATATTCAAAAAAGGGGAAATTATCAAAAGGTATGAAAATAGAGACCTGCTCTATCTTAAATTCTTAACCTGGTTTAAATGGTAACTGAAAGTCATCGCACATGGAGCTCCTTTCGTCTTACTTTTAATCTGCCTCCATATACACATACACACAAGAGATCATAAGTGTTTTTCAAGAATGACTTTATTTTCAAAATTATATTTTGAAATATAACTATTTCAAATACTAAAAGACTCCAATGGAGCCAAAGTCATTTATATGAAACCCTGACACATTGTCCATGAATTTTAGAGCTCAAAAGGATTTAGATATTATGTAACCCAATACTTTCATTTTACAGAAGAGAAAACCAAGCCCAGAAATGTAAAGAGAATTTCTCAAGTTCAAACAACTAGTAAATGACTGAGCTGGCAGTAAAGGAGGGGAAAGGGATCTATAATTCACAGATTACTTGCTTCTACATGCATCTTCTAATTTAACTCTCACAGTGGCCCTACAAGGTAGATACTATGTCCATTTTACAAGACAAAAAGCTGAAGCTCAGAGAAAGTAAAAAAAAAAAAAAAAAAGTGCCTAAGATCTCACAGATAGTATTTATAGAAACCAGAAACAAAAACTCCAAATCCTGTGATTTCTATGCTTTATAATCTCCTGAGGAGTTGTAATAAGTTTTTTACCCTAGCACACATGATTCCCCTAGTTCTAAAAAGAAGGCATGCAGCTTTAAAGAATGGTTTTCTCAAATCACCATGCATGTACCTTACCCTTGGCACAGTTCTGGCAAACTTGGATAAAAGAGCATTGGTCACTTACAGACTTGCCTTATGTTATTCTTGCCTCAAATTAAACCGTACCGTGTCTTCATTTTAGACATGTTGGTTCCTTTTCAGGAGGGCATGAAGTAAAAATCTGGCAGTAATGCTTCTGTTGTGCATTAGGCAGGCATTAGCTCAGATCAATGAAGCATTTATTTGCATCATCAAATATAAACATACAGGTTAACCTGATGCTTAGTTAGGACTCAGAGTTTTGACCTTTTGTTACTTATAAAACGTGGCTACGTAGTAATATTCTCACTTTAAAAAATAACACAAAAATGCACTATAATCTTACTCCTAAAAGACCCTGTGCTCTTCAAATGATACTTTAAAGACTAGCTAAATATTCACCCCATCATGTCCTCTTCTTCCTGAGCTTACGATTTTACTATTAGCTTGGTGCAAAAGTAATTATGGTTTTGCCAATTAAGTTACCAAAAAAACGCAATTACTTTTGCACCAACGGGATACATTCCTCAGCCTCAGAGAAAGTAAGTACAACCGGATTGCGTTCCTCCACCTCAGTTACAGTGAGCTGTGATCATGTGACTGAGTCTGACCACTAAAACGTGGGCAGAAGGGAACCATGCACGCTCCACCTGAGGTCTGCCACAAACCCTTCAGCACGGTCGTCATAGTCCCTCTCTTTCCTCATCTCTTAGCCACACGTTGAGCAGCTATTGGAGATTCTCAAGACCATCTGAGACATGATTGAGCCACTCAAGGGAAAGAAACTAGATTCCTCTGACTCCAGTCAACCTACATTGGCCCACTAAGAAAGGGAGAAATAAGCTTATTGTGCTGTCACTGAGATCTGGGGGAGTTTTCACAGCATTTAGTCAGCCCAGGAGATTTAAAAGTGATCGCATTGAACGGTGATGTGCCATGGCTCAAATGTTACTAGCTATTTGATTTTCTCATTCCCTTTGAATCCTATTGTAACCAGGTGTTCCAGGATCTTGGCTTCCCCTGCCCCAGAAATGGGGGAAGAAGCCCTGGAGGTGCGGTGGGCTCCTTCAGGTAAATATTGGATCCAAAGAGTTTTGCAGAAAAGCAATTTATTAGGCAGAGAGAGAGAAAGAGAAGTAGGAAGAGAGAGAGGGAGAGAAGGAGGGGTAGCTCTCGTGCTGTTGTGGGAGCGGATCCAGAGATGGAGTCTGCACAGGTGAGGGGCAGGGGACTTTTAACCTGGTGGTTACTCCCACCCCATTCAAGTCCTTGTTCCATGAGAGGAGTTCCCTCAAACTTCTGCTGGAGTGATTGATCTTTGACTTTGACATCGGATTGGCGGTCTGGCCCACAACAGAGCTTTTCCTTCCAGGGCTTTTCTCAGGCTTTTCTAAACAAATGAAGCTCACCTGGGCAGTCCACCTTTCCCATGCACAAAAGTTAGACAAAAAAACTCTAGGCTTCCGGATGGAGACGTGAAAGAAGGCAGGTCAGGCACGTCGCTGGGAAGTTCTTGACTTTGAAACCACATCCCTTGTGGACCCGGGAAGAAACGTTAACACATTCCTTCACTATCTCACTTTATTTTCAACATTCTTATTCTCAGTAGAGGTGGCTCTTCATTTTTCAGAGTGAACCTTATTATTGACAACAACCAAATGACATTTGTTACCAAATTTTGTAAATAAAGATTAATCATACTGTGCAACAAGTTTACCTATCAAAAGTAGTATGTGTCTTTAAAGCAGTGACCCTGGTGCAGATCTGGCCCACAGCCTGGTTTTTGTAGATATGGTTGTCCTGGAACACAACCGTGCTCACGGTGTACATACTTGCGATAGGTGCTTAACTCAGGACAACAGCAGAGTTGAGTAGTTGCAACTTAGCCTCCAAATTTTTAAATAATTACTATCAGGGCCCTTTATAGAAAAATAGAAAAATGTGTCAAGTCTGCTTCTTAATGAACAAAACTCATTTCCTTCATTAATTGTCCTACTGACTTTAAATGCAATTCTAAGAAATCCCAAAAAGTTTTAGGCATGCCAGCATTGTGGGACCAATTATAGAAATTCCTAAGAAAATGACTTTGAATGAACTATCTTCATGTGAAAGAATATGTTCCATGGCATTAGTTAGAAATTGGTCATGTCCTAACTTCTAAGCAAATTTAAAAGACAAGTTATATACTACAAGGAAATATTTGTTGATAAAGCAGCAGTATCCAGAATAAATACAGAATTCCCACAGATTAATACTTCTACTAATAAAACACAATAAGAATATGGACAAAGGATATACACAGGTAACTCACCAAAGACAAAAATCTAAATGTCCAGTAAACTAATGGAAATGGTCTCTACCTTACTAAATCAAGGAAATGCAATTTAAAGCAACAATGAAATACCATTTCACCTCCAAAAGACTGGAAAAACTTTAAAATGTGAAAACATCAAGTGGTGGCAAAAATGTGAGAAAGTGAGATACAATTTGGGTATAATTTGTATTACCACTTTGGAAAACAATTTGGTAGTTCCTACTCAGCCTGGCTCCATGCATGCATATCCTACAACCTAGCAGTTCCACTTCCAGAAATGCACTCTACAGGAATTCCCACACATGAGCATAAGGCTACTATCCAAAGATGTGCATTGTAACCCTGTTTACAACAGAAAAGAGTGGAAACAGCTTTCATCTGTAAGGAACTGGACAACAGAACTAGAGATTCATTCATTTTTGTGAAAGTATACAAAAGTTCAAACGAATTGACTGCTTCTATCTGCACAAATCTCAGAAACATAATGGTGAATTAAAAAGCAATTGCAAATGAAATACACAGAAGCATACCATTTGCGTAAATTTTTTAAATACACAGAATTATATTTTTATGGATATTTCTATAATAAAATTATAAATACATCTTTAAAAAGTTTTTAAAAAATGCAGACCACCTTCAGATGATAGCTACCTCTGAGAAGGGAGGGAAAAGGAAGGGATGGGTGTGGCACCTCAGCTGTCATGCTATTGTCCTTTCTTTAAAACAGAGACAAAGTGAAAGTAAGTATGGCAAAATAGTAACATTTATTTGTTAGGTGGTTGACAAATAGATCTCTGTTTATTAGGTTTTTTGTACATGTATATGCTTACATGTACATATACACAGATACTCAAAAGGAAAAAATTAACCAGTCACTCCTCTTTATAGCTGCACTGAATTCTCTGCCCTCTGCACACAGTAGGACACCAGACACAATGTAAATGACATTCAAAAGACCCTGCATTGCCTGCTCATTCAGGTATGGGCTCATCTAGAAAAGCCAATTCTTATATTCATTCTTGCCTTAGGATTTTTGGAAAAGGGAAATATCTGTGGCCCTCAAATAGGTGTTTACCTCCTTGCTCCTCAGGAGATTAGTGGCTCTTTGAAGTCACAACTTCCATATATCTTGTGAGATTAACCCATGATTACACATCTCCTCCTCTTCTCTCTTAACATCAGTTTCCCTCCATTGCATCTGAGCATGGTTGTAACCTACGCAGCCCATACCTCAATGGCTGGAGTACATTCCTGCCTCAGTCTACACCCTTGTCAGTTTCCTGCTGCATTGTCACATTCTCATGGTGCAATTTCTGAAAGTGAGCTAAAGATTCCCCCTCATATTTACCCCATCACACTCTTCTCTTCTCAACACCTGTCCTAGTCGTGATTCATTAATCACAATTGTGTTCACATACAATCAATGTCTGTCTCTGGATTGTAGGCTCACAGGGTAGGACTTTGGATTTTTACACAGCAACATTTCCAGACCCAAGCTCTGTGCATAGAATAGAACAGGTACTCACTAATTATTTGTAGAAGGAATGGCTTCTGAAGAAGAGAAAGAGTCCTTTCTGGAATCAAAGACTGGGCATGAACAAAATCTATGTTTGTCTGCTCAGCATAAATACTGTCACAGATAATGGATTACTAGAACTCTGAAAATTTGATTTCTAAACCTGACTTTGCTACTTACTAGCTGCAGGGTCCTGAGAATTCTTAGATTCTTTAAGAGCACTAAGGAAGTCTGTAGCTTCAAAGAAGCAGCAATCCAGTTTGTCCTCAGGAGGCCCAGCTCTCTTACTCACTGGCTACATGGTCCTGAGCAATTTATTTGACTTCTGAGTTTGCCTCCTTATCAAAAAACAGAAAGTAATCATTGTACCCACAGTATGAGTGATTATAGACATTGTCATATGAGTATTAAAACACTGCGTATTTATCCTGGACTGTATAAAGCAATCAAGACATTTAAGAAAGAAGGAGGAAAAGAAGAAGCTATAGAAAACTGTGTAAACCAGAAATTATAATACAATGTTGTATTGTTATTCTCTGCAAAACATCATGCCATGCTCCGTGGGAAATGCAGAGATATAAGATATGCTTCTTGCCCTCAAGAGGCTTGCAGTTTGAAAGAGGAGGTAAAGCATGTACATGCAAAAAATTAATGAATGATCCAGCAATCACACTCCCTGGTATTTGCCCAAAGGAGCTGAAAATGTATGTCCACACAAAAACCCACACATAGATGTTTGTAGTAGCTTTATTCATAGTTACCAAAACTTGGAAGCAACCAAAATGTCCTTCAGTAGACAATCAGAGAAATAAACTGTGGTGTATCCAGACAAAGGAATATTATTGAACACTCAAAATAAATTAACTCTCAAACCATCAAAAGACACAGAGAAATCTTAAATGCATGTTACTAAATGAAAGAAGGCAGCCTGAAAAAAAAAAGGCTACATACTGTATGATTTCAACTAGTATGACATTCTGGAAAAGGAAAAATTGTGGAGACAGTAAAAATATCAGTGGGATGCTGATAGTGAGGAAGGTTCTATGTTTGTTGAGGCAAGGATATATTCTGTATTTGTTGCTCAATTTTGCTGTGAACTTAAAACTGCCTTTAAAAAATAGTCTATGTAAAAACATTTTAAAACAAGCAACATAAATAATGCAAGGCAGTTCTAAGTTTCGTGGGCTTGGGGTAGACCAAAGTGCCAAAGAAGGGTGAGGATCAGAGTCACCAAGAGAAAGTCATCATGAACTCAGCCCAGAAGACAGAACGGATGAGTGGGTGAACCCAGGAACAGTCTATGAATCCTGTAAGGAATCCCGCCCATCCCAACACTGCCTAGGAGGAAGAGGCGGTTCCCTGTTTTGAGAACGTATTTTTAAAGCTATTCTCCAAACTGTGTGCACTAAAAAGAGCAGTAAACACTCATCTCATAAAACTCATTAAATACAAAAATATTTAGTATGCCCAGTTTGACTTCTCTCAGTTTTTTTTGTTGTTGTTGTTGTTGTTAAATACTCAATGCAGAGTACAATTTACTTCTCCATTTAAAAAAAATATTTTTTCCATTCTGTTTTGGTTTGTGGTTTTTGTTGTCATTTCTTCCTAAAGCACTGTTTCCTCACATTTGCATCTCCCAGCCTTTTTAATGTGATATTCCATTTAAACTGCCTTTTAATTGTATGTGCTGCCTTGGCAGAACATGACTGATGTACTCGCGTTAATTAGGGCTCCAGTCAGCAGCCCGTGCCAGCTGGAAACTGAGAAACAAGCGTAAATTATTCTGTCATCAATCAGCTCGAAAATGTTTGAATCACTAATTAGTTTGCAATTTGGGTGACAGTTTATCTGACGCAGGCGGTGTCAGAAACTTCAGATCTTAGATGAATAATTTGCCAGGAACAAGCACAGATTCCCTGCTTTTAAATACATGAAGGTTTATCTACATGTTGAAAGGTGGCTCAGCAGTCTTCATTAACTTCCAACTGGGACTATGTAAATCAGGAATCAGTGTGAACCTCTTCAGGTCATGGTGGCTTAGCAGATGATATTTAGAAAAAAGAAAGCCTCTTTTCTTTTCTCTTTTTTTATTAATAATTCATAAACTTATAGACAAGGATGTTTAGGCTTTAACCGCTTTAAAAAATCACAATGGTTTTCAAAAAAAAAAGCAATCACCCCCCCTTTTACATGAAAATTAGTTGTGCTGCATCTTGCTGTTTAACTGATTTATTCTCCTTCAACATCACGTGACTGGAATGTTAAATGGGGAGTGATTATTAGCTCTTGTCCTTTCAAGAAGCATCGTTATCGGGGTTTTGTTAAATGACAGACTTATGTTTCTGCTTCTAGGGAAAGGTATGTAGACTCCGATGAAGGCAGGAGGGAAGAACAAGCAGTAAAATAGAAGAGAGAAGTCTTTGTTTAAAAGCAATATTAAAATGTATTATTTATTCAGTTAGGGATGGTGGAATGGCCCCTCGTTATTTGAATCAAGGAGCTGGCCTAAGTAGTAACTCCCTGCATTAACCATGGGCTAGAGGAGATGTTAACTGTAGATACTTTGGGATTATGGTGCGATTTGCGGCTGCAGCTCCATTATCCCTACATTTATAGGCCACATACGGCCGTATGCACAGAGAACCAAGGATAAAGAGAGTTGCCACCCTTCAAAATTTGCAAGGGGTCAAGTTAGTCCCTCTTGTAAGTTGTAATAGACCTAGTGAGCTAGGAACTGCAAAACCAATGCTGCCAGCTTCTAGAATGGAGAAAGGGAAGAAAGATAAGTAAGTTTAGAATACACCATGCCCTCTTCATTGCCGGCTACCAGAGTGAGTGAAGCTGTCTAGAAGACAGAGGAGCTTAAGGAGTCCCACTAGTGAGAAGCTGGGCTTGGAGAATATGGAGCATTCGGCAGTGTGGATTCCACGGCCTGGTTCTGTGTGAGGCCTCAATATCCAGGAAGGGAAAGATAAGGTGAGGGAAACAAAACCAAAAACGTAAGGTGTGTCACTTTTTTCTCTCAAATCAAGTCCCTAATTTCTTTTTCCAAGGAGTTTGGTGGCAAGTTCCCATAGCCCCAAAGCTCCTGTGTCCATTATTCTTCTTCATAGGATTTTAGTTCACCATTTTATCCCTTGCTATGGTTCGAATATTTGGCTCCTCCAAAACTCATGTCGAAATTCAATTGCCATTTTTTTTTAATTTTTATTTTTCTGAGTTGGAGTTTTGCTCTGTTGCCCAGGCTAAAGGGCAGTGGCGTGATCTCAGCTCACTGCAACTTCCGCCTCCCAGGTTCAAGTGATTCTCCTGCCTCAGCCTCCCGAGTAGCTGGGATCATAGGCATGCGCCACCATGCCCAGCTAATTTCTGGATTTTGAGTAGAGATGGGGTTTCATCATGTTGGCCAGGATAGTCTTGATCTCTTAACCTCATGATCAGCCCACCTCAGCCTCCCAAAGTGCTGGGATTACAGGTGTGAGCCATTGTGCTCGCCCTCAGTCATTTTAACAGTATTAAGAGGTAAGATCCTTGCGAGGTGATCAATCAAGCCATGAGGGCCCCAGCCTCACTGGTGGGATTGGTGGCATTATAAAAGGGCAAGTTCAGGCCCCTCTCACTCAGTTCTGTTCTTCTGTAGTGTGAGAAAGAGACTTCCTCCTCTCTTGAGGATGCAGCATTAAGGCCCCTCCTTGGAAGCAGAGACCGGACCCTCATCAGACTTCAAACCTGCCAGCCCCTTGATCTTAGATTTTCTGGCCTCTAGAATCTTGAGAAATAAGTTTCCGTTGTTTATAAATTACTTAGTCTGTAGTATTCTGATACAGCTACACAAAATGGGCTAAGACAACCCCTACCCTGGCCACTTTGCTAATTCAGGCCGTGCAGTCTCTCACCTGGATTAACAAAACTCCTAACAAAGCTCCCTGTATCTCTTCTTCCTTTCCCCACTCTCCCCACAGCTCCATATCAGTCCATTTGAACCCATCCTTCAACACAGGTAGATGGATGGAGAGGAAGAAGGAAATTGTGTTTGGTAAGGGCAATGAAAACAATAAAAGATAAAAGTTAAGGATTTCCACAGGATGTTGAGAGGACAGTGAAGAAGTAATTTGACTAATGAGTTCTATAAAACATGGGGTGTTTTGATTTAGGGATGCGGTATTTATCCTGGGGGTAATGAGGAATCACTCAAAATTTTCAAATAAGAAAGTAGTATAATGAAGTTAGTAAGTAAAGTCTACAACGTCTACAATTTGAGTAATACTGTTTTGACTGTGTGCCTTAAAATTAGCTTAGTTAGAACAGAAAAGGTCCTAAATGTCTTCCCCTCTGATCTCTCAAAGTTTCTTATTCAATGAAAGGAAACTTTAAGACAATTATTATAAAAACATAAATATAAGACACTGATGATACCAGTTATAGCCTGGTAGAAAATATTAATAGGTGCAAACCATATCCAACAAGACTAGTATCCAAAATATGTAAAGAACTCTCAAAACTTAACAGTAAAAAAAAAAAAATCCAGTTAGAAAATAAGCAAAAGACACAAATTTTGCTGAAGAACATGTACAGATGACAAACAAGCACATAAAAAATGTTCAGCATCATTAGCCGTTAGGGAAATGCTAATTAAAGCCACAGTGAGCTATCACTTGATACCTATTAGAATGCTTAATAGACAAAATAGTGGTATCACAAAATACTGGCAACAATACAGAAACTGGATTATTCATACACTGCCAGTAGAAATATAAAATCCTAGTCACTCCAGAATTGAGCATGTCAACTTCTCAAAAAACTAAAAATGCAACTACTGTATGACTGAGCAATTGCACTGTTGGGCATACAGTCCAGAAAAATAAAAACTATGTTTACAGAAAAACCTGTACATAAATGTCCATAGGCACTTTATGTATTATTGCTAAAAACTGGAAAGAACTCACATGTCCTTCAAAGGGTGAGTGGTTAAACAAACTGTTATACATCCATAGCATGGAATATTACTGAAGAATAAAAAGAAACAAACTGTTCATACATGCAATAATTTGGATGAATCTTAAGGAAATTATACTGAGTCCAAAAAGTCAATCCCAAAATGTTACATGCTTGCATTGTATATAACATTCTTGAATGGGCCAGAATATGTAGATGGAAAACATATTACTAGCATATAGGAAGAAAAGAAGGGACGTGGCTTTATAAGGGCAAAATGAGGGATTTCTGTGATAGTGGGGCTGTTTCTGTATCATCACTGTGGTGGAGGATACATGGATCTTCAATGTGACAAAACTGCATAACTATGAAATTGCACACACACACACACATTCACAAACTAGTATAAGTAAAATTCCGGAAATCTGAGTAACATTGCTAGACCGCATCAATGCCAAAATCCTGGTTGTGATGTGCACTATATAGCTTTACACCATGTTAGCATTGGGGCAAACCGAGTGAAGTGTCTACGAGATCTCTCTGTATTATTTCTGGATATGAATCTCCAATTACCTCAAAATAAAAAGTTTGATAAAAAAATACGTAGTCTGGAACAAAAGCTGTCAGTGCCTCTGCCTGAAGGATCTGCAGAAACAGGAGAAACTCATGGAGAATCTTTCCCCAACATTTCCAGAGTGAGAAGGGAATCAGTGTTCTACTACACAAAGTTATAAAGAGATCCAGATGGGTGGTGGCTCTACCGGATTCAGCACATGGCTTCTCATGTCACCCTGGTGTTGGAGGAGTGAAGCCACCATCTCAGAGGGCTGAAAGGGGAAGGGGTATGAAGGAGCATACCAGGGAGATTTTACAAGCCAAGCTTCCAAATGGTGCACACCATTTGCCAACCTGCTAAAATGAACAAACAAAAGAGTTCATCATAGTCTGGCAGGAGAGTCTAGAATTATTTCAAGCCTTCCTTTCCTCAGTGCTTCTGCGAAGAATCAAAATAGCCCCTTTTCATGAAAATACTGAAAATTTTATTTCTAGATTCCCTGGAAAACGAAAAGATAGTTGATAACGCTTTTTACTGCTGTCAACAAAAGCAATATATCTCTAAATTGACACATTTTTTAGAATATTTGTTTCACTGTCAAGCTATCCATTAAAAATTCTCAATTGACCATAAAAATGATAAGTATGTGAGGTAATACATATGTTAATTAGCTCAATTTAGCCATTCCACAATGTACACTATTTCAAAACATCATTTGTACATGATAAATATATACAATTTTTATTTGTCGATTTAAAACTTTTTAAAAATAAACATTGAAAAACAATCTAACATTATCGTATAAACATAGTGGCACCTAAATTGCCTTATAGACATTATCATATTAACATAAATTAAGCATTTGAGAGAGTAGGACATGAGATAAGTTAAGTTTTCCATGGGAAGGAAGGAGGGAAGATAGTCTCAAACACTGTTTTTAGTAGATCACTCCTGGGTAGGAGACGACAGAAAAATGCCTTGGGCAGCCCAGATGTATCATATGAGCATTGGATTCCATGCAGAATCTACAAGGAAATTAGAACTCCCTTGCTTCTCAACCAATTATCTGACTCATTCAAACATTCATTTTACTAATGTACTCAAATATGCAAGTACTGCACGAGGTATTAGGAATTCAGTAGTGGGCAAGAGAGACCCACAGCCTATGCTCCATGGAGTTACCCTTGGAGAATCCAGGTATATGGAACAAATCATTTCAAATAGAATGTGTCACGTGCCCTGAAAGTGGAAGTAGAGTTTACTGTGAGAGCATATAGTAGGAGTCCAGCCTTAATCAGTGAAGACTTCCTTGTGGGAGATTAAGCTAACACATTATGGGTAATTAGGAGTTAACTAGGAGAAGAGGATGAAAAAGAAGTAGAGCTGTGTGCATTGGATCAATAATGTTTTCTTGTGATGAGGGCAATTGTAACAAAGACTGCGGAAGTTTGGGTGAGCATTGCAAGCTCCAACCAATGTAAAAAAAAAAAGGGAAGCTTAGTAAGAAGAATGAGAATCTAGATGCCCTACAAGTGCATATGCTGACACTGTAATGATACCCAGGAATGAAGTCTGGTTGCAGCAGAAAGGAAGTCAATTGAAGAAAACGTGCTCTTTCTCTGGCCTTTAACCTCCTTCCTTCTGTCCACTCCTGTAATGCAGAGGGCTGAATTCCTGTCTGTGTATCTATTTCTCTTGGTATACATATTTTCCAACATCAGTTCTGATTTTTTAATTCATCAAGCATCCTGTTCCAACTTTCTCCTGGAATGCTTCTAAAAGCCTGATTTGCCATTTTTATCAACTTAGATATGGATTCTCCTATTTATTCTTGTTTATTTACCATCCCTAGAGTATTGTCCTCAACTGCATGCTTCAAGATAGCTCAGCACCTTGTCCACAGTCTAGTTGAAAAATAATGGAGAGAGGAAAGGAAATATGCCCTTCTTTTCATACACATTTGCATACCTCCCACTCACATGCATTCCATTGGCCAGCGCTTAGTCATATCCCCTCACCAAGACCTGAGAAAGTCTGAGAAATGTATCCTTTGGTTTTGGTGGCCAAGTGCCTAGCATAAATTGAGAATTCCATCCTATAACCTACAGTGATAGAACCACTTAAATTCTTCCTGCAGCTTCCATATTGTTTGGCCACCAAACAATAAGATGAGGGGGAAATGGATATTGGGACAAATAGCAATCTCTGCCACGTCATTCTTTGAAAATGATTGATCCTTTGTTTAAGAATCTAAGGCAACTTCAATGCAAGCTAGTTCAGCAGCAAAGCCACATTGATGCTGAAATACAAAGGAAGAAAAATCATATGTTACAAAAGCCATGATCATTCATTTGATGGGAACACATTGGGCCACATTACTTAGCTCTAGAAATCTGTAGACTAAAGAAAAAGCAATTTTTTCCACCAGCTATGTTGTACTATGCACTGAGAATTCCCATAGCTTTGGGAAGGCTGTCTGAAGTTAGAGAAAAAGAGAGAATTTTGTAGCCTAGTTTGATTCATTACATCTGTTAAAAGAAGCAGATCATTGGCCTGTTCCTTTATCCTATCACATAACATCAGAACGTGGTAATTCCATCCTGTAACCTACACAGATAAAACCACTTAAATTCTTCCTGCAGCTTCTGAACCACTCCAGCTTCCAAGCAGTTTCCTGGAGGGAAACATAAAGTTGGTACCTCACTGCTTCAGTATTGATCCAGTTTGTTCCCACCTCTGCTCTGACCTTCGTATCCCAGTTTCTCAGAGGTTGGGTTCCTGTTTGGTCCTTGTTCCTCACTGCTTGTCTTGACCCTCACTTCCCCTGTGGATCAGTTCCCTTCTCATACTTCTAGAAGAAGGCATAGGCATTTCTTCTTTGCCCCCTTCCAATTTATGGTCAGTCTTTTTCTTTTTTCCTTTTTTTTTCCAAGAGGGTCTCGTACTGTCGCCCAGCCTGGAGTGTGATGGCGTGATCGCAGCTCACTGAATCTTGGGTTCAAGCGATTCTCCTGTCTCAGACTCCCGAATAGCTGAGATTACAGGTGCCCGCCACCATGCTTGGCTAATTTTTTGTATTTTAAGTAGAGATGGGGTTTCACTATGTTGGCCAGGCTGGTCTCGAACTCCTCACCTTGTGATCCACCTACCTTGTCCTTTCAAAGTGCTGGGATTACAGGTATGAGCCACTGCACCCAGTGTATAGTCATTCTTCTAATAGCTGGATTCCTTCATTCCTTAGGTGGAACTACTACCATATTCACCACAGAATTTGAGGACTAGACTCTGAAACTCCAGTCTCTGGGAGAAAGAGAAAGGCCATTGCTGGGCCAATCAATCTGAAACTCTCTAAGATCTTGTTCTGTCACCCACTACCCCCAGCTCTTTCTCATGCTCTCTCTCTCTCTCTCTCACACACACACCTCACATATTGGTCTAGTATTGATCTTTTATTAATAGTATTAGCAATTATTTCCTACATGTCCTTTTCCCTCATTACATTCTTTTCTAGCTTGAGATACGCCTTCAGATGTCTCTGAGTCCTTGGAATCACCAATGTGGGACCCAATTTCCATTTGTAGACTGTTAGCTCTTTGGTTGTACCTAGATTCCTGAAATTGCCTTTTACTAATGGGGATAGTCCATAACTGCCTTCGCTAGTGTGTGAATTTTGGAATGATGTCATAGTCAGCTTTTGCCAGGTTGTGCTGCAAACAAATTCAAAATTTCAACCACTTACTGCAGCAAACATTAATTTCTCACTCACATTAACGTTGGCTACAGCTCTACTCCATGCTTTTTTCTATTTGGGAACAAAGTCAGAAGAAAAAGCCCCCATCAGGGACATATCAGTCTCAAGGCAGAGAAAAAAAGATTGGTGGCAAAAGCAATGATGGCTCTTAGAGCCTCTGCTCAAAAACGTCACATGTCACTTCCACTCACATGTCATTGACCAAAACAAGTCAGTGGAGCAGAAGTTATAATCTTTCTACAAAACAAACCTGGTAGAAAAGAGCTTATATCTTTCAACAGAAATATAATCTACTAAAAACATTCCAAAAATGTCCCCAGGAGCTTTCTGGGTTACCTGACAAATAACTGTTTTGGACTAGGGATGTCCTCCCTGAAGTAGGAAGGATTGAAACTCTGCACATCTCTCAAGACCTCCATGGAGTGAGTAACCAGCTTTTTCCACCCATTTTACTATAAATACCCACACTTAAGCTAAATCTTTGTGGCATCCAGTCTTTTTGATTCCCCTGAAAAAAAAGCTGCTCTCAAGCTTGACCCATTAAAAAAGAGGACAATGGAGTGGAGGGGGCTCAAGAAGGGTCCCAGGGCTGGAGCACAACCACAGAGCCTCCATCAGGCGCCAGTGCAAACATGCCTCTGTGCAGGGTCCAAGAAATGGGGGACTGTGTACCTGCATGCAGACCTACGACTGTAAGCCTCTTCTTTAACCCCACCTGAGTGGGCATTTTGGAATTCATTCTCACGACAGTCTTCCATATTTGAGCTTAGATTTACAAGGCCCCAGTCAAGAGATTGTTGTATTCCTTCTTCCTTCTCAGTGTCATAATGAAAATGTAGACCCGCTGCCATCAGGTATCAATGGTGAGCAAGCCACAGCCTTGTACTCCAGACAATCTGGGGTCCCATAATGGTGGTTGTCTACATCCAAAATGATTGCGCAAGCATTTTCATTTTACATGGTTGTCCATGAAAAAAAAACATAGTTATTACAACAGAAAAGGCCAAAAATTATTAACATTAGTCTATTACCCTTCATTTAAAAAAAAAATGAGAAGAATCTAAATAAACTTAAATGCCAAGGCAGCCCTTAGGAATTATCTTTAAATTTTTCATTTCCTTTAGCACACTCAAAAGATGGTGTTTAACTATTTATTTCTTATAGTATATTATTACTGTTAGAAGGCCCCAGGCTTGAATGGTTTCAAGCCCTGCCAGGAGCTCAGAAGTGTCATTAAATTTTGTGTAACAGGGGCCTGTGATCATTGAGCCATTATGATAACTCGCAACAGAGTTTAAATATATTGTAGCTCTGTTATCACCATTTCCCCCAACTATATCCATGGCAAACATTGATAATCAATCCCAGCACTCTTTCCTTCTATCTCTAAAATCAGCCATCCAATCCTGCTCCACACAGTGTTCCTCGCAGCAACTAGCCTTTGTTATGGAATCATGCGGAAGATGGAACTTGGTTGCCATCTTGGTCCAGTGGAAATGGGAAATCCTTTGCCACCACAACAGCTGTCTGTGATCGAATTCTTCCCTACCTTCCTTGTGAGGTGCTTCCTGAGACTATTTTAGTTTCCTTTTTCTATGAATTCGACCTTGACCATCCATAGAGCGTGGCCACATGATTTTCACTTAGGAAATTTGATTTTAATTTAGGAAGTTTTCTTCCATCTGGTGCTTGCCCTGTTTGACAGCGCTTTGTATCCAGAGTTTATATTCACCCCATTTCACTTTGAGTATTTAACTTTATGTAGAAACCTGTAGCAACTCTAGTAATATCTATAGCAGGCTCCCAGCTCATATGAATACCTTTGCAAGCATCAAAGTTTTGAACAGAGATATAAGATAATTTTTATCAAATGCATGTTTGTGGTTCTAAACAAGCAATTGTAATTTTATAGAGCGTTCATTTCCTAGGGCTGCCATAACAAAGCATCACAAACAGTGTGGCTTAACACAAAAGAAATTCATTGTCTCATGGTTCTGGAAGGGAGACGTCCAGAATCATGGGGTTGGCAGGGCAGCACTCCCTCTGAAACCTGCAGGAGGGACGCCTTCCTGGCCTCTTCCTAGCTTATGGCAGTCTGCCAGTGGTCCTTGACATTCCTTGGCTTGCAGCTACAGAACTTCGAGCTCTGTCTCCTTCACACAGGGCCTTCTCTCCTCATGTACCTCTGTCTTTTTGTCTCTTCTTTTCTTCTAATAAAGATATCAACCATATTGAATTATGACTCATATTAATGACCCCATATGAACTTGATTACATCTGTAAAGATAATAAGATCACATCTGCAGGACTTCAACGTATCTTTTTTGTGAGGGGGACACAACTGAATCTACAATACCAGGTAACATTGTTTTAGATGTAGTACTAACTACCTAAACTGGAAGATTTGAGCCAGTACCTAATTGGGGAAGGTGATGCATTATCTTTGTGTGAGATGTCCATATCGCTGGTACTTCATCTGCTTGCACAGGTATGTCATTTCTGTTTCCGAATGAGGCACTGTATACCACATGACAAGAGATTTATTGGCTACTCTGCATGTGGGCAATCTTGCCCAGAAGAAACTGTTATTAATCCAGCAGGTGCCTAAAACAGGTTCTAATTCCTCTTCTTTGAGCAACATCTTCATTCATGATGGTTTGCAAGACATAAAGAATCTGGATGGATCAAAAATTATTTATTTGCATAGTTAGGACATGTTATGTATAATGTTTTTGGTTTACTTTTTTAATAAAAATAACACATTTCTATCATAAAGAATGTAAAACAAAAACTGAAAAGTATTAAAGAAAAATAAGGCATAATAGTTCACCATCTCCATCCACCCTATCAATATTTTTATGTGACACATAGTATTGATGCATAGATTTTTTAAAATAATTTTGAATATACTATGAATATAAATCCATATGCTGTTTAAGTGAGCGTCTAAAAATCTGTAGTTGAATTATAACAAGGGAGACAAGGGCCAGTTGGTTCTTGATAAGAGGAAAAAAAGAAAAATACCCTATTCATTAACCCTAAACCTCAAAATATAAGATATTAGTGAGCAGCTTTCACTTATAGTAGATGCGTAAGCATTACATCTTTAGTTTATAGTATTAATAGTTAACTACGACTCTAGGTACACCCGCTAAGTGGTCATCAAAATAACGCCACGTTTTGTTCCCCTCAGAAACGTGGAAAATGGCAGCAAACTCACACAATGGGCTCTGGTTGTCTAAATAATGAGCAGTGTAGAATCCCAAAATTAAATAAGTTACTATATGCTTCCTCCACAAGACCCTTTCTTGAAGAAAATAATGTATGATACATTTCTTAGAGCTAGTGAAATGTATGATCGAAATATGAGGCGACATCTTTAGTTCCTGAGTTATTTTTCCTCTTCTCTCATTACTCTGCGACTTCAATATATCTATGTTGCCAATTCGGATAACATTCTCCATTCTCAGTTCGCTGTCCTCAACTCTACTTACTGTGCCGCTCAAGTTACTCACTGGCAGCGCCACACCTGGAGTCCACGATCCACTCAAAATGCTTTAGACCTCTCTAACTACTACTTTCTTCACTTGGGTCTTGTTCATTCTCGCATATTTAAAGAACATCCAATTCCTTGAAAATTACCTGATTCCTTTGCTTACAAAACCCACCTTGACCTTATGTGTCTTTGTTTGCTTGAGTTTCTATAACAAAATACCACAGACTGGGTGACTTAAACAGCATAAATTAATTTCTTACAGTTCTGGAAATTGAAAAGTTCAAATCAAAGTGCTAGCTGATTGCATTTCCAGCAAGCACTCCCTTCCTGGCTTGCAGATTGCTGGCTTGCAGATTGCTGCCTTCTCCCTGCGTCCTCACGTGGTGCAGCAAAAACCCCAGTGTTTCTTCTTCTTCTTGGCACCAGTCCTATTGGATTAGGGCTGCATTCTTACGGCCTCGTTTAACCTTAATTACCTCCTTATAAGTCATATCTCCGAATACAGTCACATTAAGGGTTAGGGTTTCAACACATAAGTTTTGGGGGATGCAGTTCAGCCCATACATCCTGTTTCTGTACAAATCCTCCATCTTTAGTCTCATTCCAACTAATTTCTCCACTCCTATTGAGCAGCAACTGCCCTCTATCTTCAACCAAGCCTTCATTGTTGAATGCCTCATTTCAGTGTATTACAACCCCCATAACAATTTTTCCAATTTTTTTCACATTCTACAAACCCTCAATTTGTCACCAAGATTCACTCCCCACTCCCAGGAAATGACCTCATCTGCAACTTTAAAAGGCAAGTCAAGACCTTTGGTCAGGCAGATCTGGGACCTCTGCTTATACTCTCAGTGAAAACCTAGGGAAGTCAGTTTCCTTCCTGCCAGCCTCCAGCCTGTTGTGAGGATGAAACAAAGTAAGGTTTGTGAAAACCTATCATCCGGTGTCTGCCGTAGGCAAAACCCAATCAATGCAAGCAGAACACGTAAGTTGGATATTAGACAATCGCCTACGCTGCCTACGCTGCCTACGCTGAAGTCTGGCCCAAGTGGTGTTTCTAATTTTCAGACTCACAAAGACAGAGGGGATAGAAGGAAATGGTGGAACTCAACAAATCTGGGCCTACTCAGGGAGCCACATTTTCTTTCTTGCTTTTGTTTTTCCTGGCCTCTTTCCAAGATATCTAACCCTAGGATTTATAGAAACTATTGAGGAGCCAGCAGAGAAGCACAGAGGGTGAAACCAGGAGGAGAGAGGATCTGAGCTGATCAAGACTGGCCAAGTTTTCTGTGTTTATTTGCCGAGACTCGGATGCAGAACTAGATGTCAGCCAAACCCAACTGAATAGACCCTGCCTGTAATTCACATGGCTGACAGACCCAAACTGAGGCACAGTGGGGCTATAAAAGCTGGCTTTGGTGATGCCTTTCTGCCTGTTTTTGGTGTTGTCAATGAGCTCTTTGTGCTCCTATGGCCCCCTCCAGTGATTCAGTACTTCCTATCAAAGTTTAGTTGTCCTGTTTTCCATTCCTTAGGGGCCAAAAGACAATCACTCTCCCTAAGACTTTGCCACAAATTGCCGCGTTTATGAGCCCTCACTGTCTATCGTATTTCAGCTAACGTATTTTCTTGTTAACCCAATGCTGTGTCTCTAGTGAGGAGCATTTTGACCATTTTGACAGAGTTTAGGGAGATAATTTTAGACATTCAGTACTTGTGGCCCCACTGGTAGAGGTGTAGATCGTCTTGATAGTTCATGTGTCGCGTGTCCGGTCTGCTGTCAACAGCCCATAAATAGCAAAAACCACAGTTAGTTACTGAGTCAAAGCAAAATGAGATGCTTGAATACTTTGAGGGTTAATGAAGGTTCTGACTCAGATGAACTGGGTTCAATGAAGCATAGGTGTCATAGACAAAATTGGAGGTCACTCATCTTTCCAAATCAGTCAGGTCATCCTGTGGAGATATAGCAAAAGGTCTGCAATGTGCTAAGCAGTATGTAATTTTAGAAACAAGAAAACCTGCCTAAAATAAAAGCCCTTACCCAAAATAAAGGAGGAGTAGAATACTAACATATGTTGACAACCCACATGTGGCAGACCTTGTGTTAGAGACTGCAAATATGCTGCTACCACTCACAATGAGAATAATATTTATGGGGGTCAATTATGTACCTGGTGTTCTTCTAAGTACCTTATACAAAATAACTCATTTAACACTCATAACTCTGTGAAATAGGTACCATTATTAGCTCCATTTTACAGAAACCAATGCAAAGGTATATGGCCGACAAGATTTGAACAAAGAGCATGCGTGGCCTCCTTTAGTCCACATAGCAATCTGTGAGATGCATGTAATTATTTTTCTATCTTGCATAAGAGAGTATCAAGTCTCATAAAAATTATGTCATCTGTGGTGGTAAAGGTTACGTCAGTTTGACCCCAGGTCTTTCTGGAGTCTGTTCTCATCTCCTTATCCCGTCTGATATTCTGAAGCCATGGCTCCTCCTTCATGCAGAAGTGGCAGCTGACAATGGGATGGATTCCTGTCAACAAACACAAATGGAATAGATGAGTTCGGGAGTCTTGGCAGATCTCCCTTGTGCTTTATGGTCTCAGTGAGGAGGGCTATAAAACAGAGATAAAATGAAAGGGCTTATGAATCCTAAAAGGCTATAAAATCGCCTTGGATTTGGTTTCTAACAAATCAAATGTGGAAGAAAAGCCATCCTCCTGTTTCTCTCTGGGCTCTTGCAGAAGTGGTCTAATTCTGAGTTCTTTTCTAAATGTTTCAGTACTTGCAACACAAAACTCAACCTCTTCTGTTTGCAGAAGGCTGCTATTTCATACAGGGTAGTGTTTTGAAGCTGGTTTGTGCTTCTGTTAAGAGCTTTTGATTATTATCTATTCCTAGATTGTTTAAGAGGAATCCTCTCTCCCATATGTTGGAAGAATTCTTCATTCCATCCCACCTGATAGAAGAATTACTTCTGACATCAAAAGAAATCCTTCAATACATGTGTTAGTGTCCTGCAGTGGTGTGATAAGTAATGAAAGAGAAAGATGAGAATGCGGTAGATGACTGAGAAAAATGTGACCATTTGGGCAACAGAGACTATTTATATGAGTTGGATAGAAATATAAAGGCAGCATAACTTGTAGCCATTTGGCAATTTGGATAAAAATTTGGCTCTTCCAAGGAGAGCTTTATAAATGTTTGGATTCACTTAGTTTTTAAAGGATTTGATATTTATGTAGCATTAAAGATATTCCAAACACATAGCAGGAACTAAGTAAATTACTGTTGAAGGAATAGATTAATACACTTATTAAAAGGGGATAATACTATCTCTAAAATTTAAAAAAGACAATAAAGTATTTTAGCATTCATGATTTTACTTTATATGTTGCGGAAAGCTTCCTTTAAAATATTCATTTCCTTTCACCACAGCTTTTGTAGCATTTCTCCCTTTATGAATAATGCTAATACATTATGTAAAAACTACATGTTGTTAAATATACTTTATTAAGACTATGACTGCTGAGTTCTTGGAGATTTTCTTTTTCCCAAAATGAAAATGTTAGTTGGCTTCGGCTGTTCTGATTACTAGAAAACGACATTCAAAGCAGTCAAGAAAGGGGATCATGATTCATTGTTCAGTCTGTTCTCTGCATCCTGGACTTCACCACAATAAAAAAGTATGTATATTAAAAATATATATGCATATGTATGGTTATGTGTGTGTGTGTGTGTGTGTGCACGCGTGTGTGTGTGTGCGTATGTTTAAAAAGCTATGTTACCACAGGTGTATATATGTGTGTGTGTATGTATGTGTATGTGTGTGTGTGTGTGTGTATACACCACACTATGCATGTGTGTGTATGTTCAGGCTGTTTATTCAAAAGAAGCTGTGGGCTTTTGACTCCCAGATTAAGGCTATATTAACCTCCATCCAGGGGGTGTCAAGAACAGAGAAGAATCAGCTAAAGAGTATATGGGGGAGAAAGGGAAAGTGGCTGGTGGTCGTTGGCATTTTTAGTAAGAGAAAGATTTCACGGTAAGAGTCTTCGGTACAAAATCAGTAAATAATTTAAGGCTCAGGATTCATTCATTTAATACAATTTTTTTGACACCTACTAATGCCAAAATTGATGGTCATGTGCTGAGGTTTCAGCTGTGAGCCAAACAGAAGTGGAGTTCATAAGTAAAAAGTTATAAGTAAAAAGCAGTTACAATACAGCATAGAAAGTGCTGCAATGGTAATGGTCCAAGGCTTGATGGAATTATGAGAAGGGTCCCTAACCTAATCTGGGGTAATCAGAGAATGTTTCCAAGAAGTGACTCCTAAGCTGAGACCTGGGGATAGTGAGGAATTCAGTCAATTAAAGGGTAAGTGGAGTATTGAAAAGAAAATTCAGGTTTCAGGGTATGGAGGATAGACTGCGAGGTGCAACAGAGAACTGAAAGTCACCCCGTTTTGTTGGAGTGGCAGGTAGGAAGTATTCAGAGATGGGGCAGGAGAGATATCCAAAGGCCAAATCACAAAGCACTTTCTAAGGACATTAAAGAGGATGCTTCATCCATGCATTTTAGCCCATCTCAATGCTTCCAAACTTAGGGCATGGAGGGTAGAAATCTTTTCCTATTTCATATTAAGACAGTGTGAGTTTTAGGGTAGAAAAGAACTGGTTTATATCCTGACCTTGCCACTTACTGGGTAAAGGTGGATGCTTTCTCACTCTCTGAGCCTCAACTTTTCCTCTGTGAGATGCGAATTCTTTTCCTACATTGCATGGCTGTTTTTAGAATGAGAATGTTTCCTAGGTAGAAAGGGAAGCCGTCAATTTGTGGGGAGAGCCTTCAGTAAATAGAAATAATGATTCATCTGATTTCTTCTTACAACACCATGAAAATTCTAGATGTTTTCGGGAGGAAAGGACCATGAATGCAGCATTGATATAGAAGACAGATTTAAAGCCCGCTTTCTAATGTGCCACTAACAACATGAGCCAAGTCCCAGGTAGTACGGTTTCCTGTCTGTCAAACAAGGACAATAACACTTGATTCCTCACTTCCAGGCATGTTGTAAAGTTTAATTAGATGCTATCCATAAAGTACTATGAACTTCTCAGAGGAAGACAGCATATAAATACAAGTTACACAGCTCATATTATTCATCTTCTTTCTCTGGTTTACTTACAAGCCAGTCCTCTGTACCAGAACCTTGGCATTTTCTCCCTCTATATACCTGATCTTTCTTACAGGGAAAGTCAGGCTCTTGCTCATTTTCTGTGTCATGATGCCTGGCACTTTGCATTTCACTCAGCCTCCCTCTGGTCGCTCATTTTCGAGAGCTTCTGATAGATTTCTTTCACTCAACTTAATGCCTTTTGGTCAGAGGTTGTTTCAGACCACGAAGAGAGCTTCATCTTTCAAAGTACTCTCTTGAACATTCAACTGTAAATTTTAACTGGCACCAGTCAGATTCCAATCAAAGAAAGGCAGATTATTGATTATTTGATCCTATCATGTTTGCATGATTCTCAAAATCCTTTAGGCCTCCTTGGTTTAAAAGCAATTGGTAAGTCATGAAGATTGAAATGAAGCTGTTCTAAACTGAAGACAAATTTGTAACTTTTTGGAGTCACTTCTGGCCTAGTGCCTTGACTGTCCATAAAACTATCATTTCTACCCAGTTTTGTTTCTGTTTTTCATATATGATTAAGCAAGACAGATGTTATCACCTGATTTATTTCTATGAGTGGGATTTCTTTGTTCAAAACTAAAGCGATATAGTTCTATAGGACAGTGAAAACCAGTGAACAGGTTCTAGCTCCCTTTCCTCCTCAAATGAAATTCATTGTTTTGATGCTTACTGCAAAACAGGAATGAATGCTATTAATACTTAAAGGGGAATTTTGAATTTTAATGAAAACATTGGAGTCTTTCAAGGTTGGACTCAAATATTAATCTCTCCAGTATTTTCCGTGTTTACAACAGATACTGCCATATGTCACAAACTCCAGCTATATTGGATAGACAAAACACTTTTTTACTAGGACTGGAAGGAATCAAACAATTTCAGTTATTCTAGAAAGTTCGAAAAACCACTAAGACACTATATGGATGTGATTTCTACCAAAATTTAGTTGAGGCGCAATGAATAGGATCTAATTCTGGAAAGCAGGATAGGTGAATGGCTTCAGGGAGGGGCTCACAAGAGTCTGCAGTGTCATCCATAATGTATTAAAAAAATTTTAAGAAAAGGATATCCACAGCAAATCAGGCAAAATGCTAAGATTTTATAAGTAGCTCATTTGTGGATATTCATTATATTATTTTTATTCTTTTCTACATGTTTGAAATAAAAGTATAGTTTTACAATAATAGTATTACTTATAATACTTGTAATTTTGAAAAAGAATAGAATCATACATGTAAATTTGTTTCCGCCTTAAGGAAGCTTCAGGACTCTAGCCAGGGACTTGGCAAGGGCCTTTGTGGGTCATATGTTTTGGATAAACGCTAACATCGAGCATGCAAACAGAAATCCTTAATTTAGTTTTGAGAGTGCCATTTGTAAGCTTACTCATTCTTTACAACTGAAAGCAGAAATTTACAGATGCAATTGTGACCCTACATCCTAAGGGCCCACAAATCTAGCATATTGAGGCATTTCTCTGGAAAAGCATTTATTGTTTATATAAGATCTATACACAGATAATTATTTAAAATAAGCAATATCAGAAAAAGAGGTAGAGACATTATTCACACATATTTTCATTTACAAATTGAAATAGAAAAATTATTGTTCTAACCAAGAAAAATTTTTCAAAAAGTTAACATTAAATATAGTTTCATTTTAAAGAAATATATAATTTAATATTACTTTAACAGAAAAATATATGGTACAACAGAAGAAATTGATGACCTTCAGATAAGTGGATATTTTCCACAAGAGATATTAATTCTACGCTATGCTCTACCTTGAAAGCAAATTGTAAACTTTCGGCTTCCAGTTCAGCATGTAAGGAGGGTAGAAGCATTTCATTGTAACAAGTAAAAAGCTTAACAAACTGAAAAATCAAATGCTCTTCTTAGATCAAGTAGAAAAGGAAAACCCAGTTAAAAAGTAGGCTAAAGACCTGAACAGACACCTCACCAAAGAAGATACACCATTGAAAAATACACTTATGAAAAGATGTTCAACACTATATGTCATTAGTGAATTGCAGATTAAACAACCATGAATACCACTACCCACCTATTAGAATTGCTAAAATCCAAAACATTGACAACACCAAATGCTGGTGGGAATGTGAAACAACGGGGACTTTCATTCATTGCTGGTGGAAATGCAAAATGGTACAGTCACTTTGAAAGACAGTTTGCCATTTTCTTACAAAACTAAACATACTCTTACCATATGATCCAGTAATGATGCTCCTTGGTATTTACCCAAAAGAGTTGAAAACTTATGTCCACCCAAACATCTGCACACAAATGTTTATAGCAACTGTATTCATAAATGCCCAAACTTAGAAGCAACCGAGATGTCCTCAGTCAGTGAACGGAGAAATAATCTGTGGTGTATTCAGACAATGAAATATTATTCAGCATTAAAAATAAATGAGCTACCCTGGCATAAAGACATGGAGAAACTTTAAATGCATATTACTAAGTGAAAGAAACCAATGTGTAAAGGCTACTTAGTATATGATACCAACTATATGACATTCTGGAAAAGGTAAACTATGAAGATACTATGGTTACCAGCAATTGAGGGAGAGAAAGGGACAAATAGATAAAGCACAGAGGAATTTTAGGACAATGAAACAACTCTGTATGATATTACAGTGGCAAATACATTATTCATTTGTCCAAACTCGTAGAATGTATACCACCAGGAATTAGCCCTAATATGAACTATAAACGTTGGGTGATGATATTTCAATTTGGGTTCATCTTGCAGGATGTTGATACTGGAGGAGGTTTTGCATGTGAAGTGGGGCAGGAGGTGTGTAGCAACTCTGTACTTTCCATTCAATTTTGCTTTGAACCTAAAACTGTCTAAAAATTAAAGTCAGTTTTTAAAGTGGATTATAGAAAACCACTAAGAAATTGAAATCATTGGCTGGGCGTGGTGGCTCACGCCTGTAATGCCAGCACTTTGGGAGGCTGAGGTGGACAGATCACAAGGTCAATAGACCATCCTGGCCAACATGGTGAAACCTCATCTCTACTAAAAATCTGAAAATTAGCTGGGTGTGGTGACATGCCCGTAGTCCCAGCTACTCAGGAGGCTGAGGCAGGAGAATCACTTAAACCTGGTGAGAATGGGGTAGTGAAGGTACCAACTATTGTATTGGAGTCTATTTCTCTCTTTATATCTAATAATATTTGCTTTATATATTTGAGTGCTCAAGTGTTGAGTGCATATATGTTTATAATTGTTATATCCTCTTTAATTATGAGGATATAATTGTTATATCCTCTTTATCATTATACAATAAGATTTGTCTTTTTTAACAGTTTTTGTCTCAAAGTCTGTTTTACCTGACCTACGTATAGTTAATCCTGCTTACTTTGGATTTAAATTTGGATGAAATATTTTTTCTATTCCTTTACTAATAATTTATGTGTGTCTTTACAGGTGAAGTAAGTTTCTTATATAGGCAGTGTATAGTCAGGGCTTGTATTTTTTTTTTTAACAATTCAGCCAATCTATGTCTTTAAATTGGAAAATTTAATTCATTTACATTCAAGGTTATTATTAATAGGGGAGGACTTTTGGCATTTTGATCACTGTTTTCTGGTTGTTTTCCATATTCTTTGATCCTTTCTTCCTATCCTATTGTTTGCTTTGTTTTTTGGTGGCTTTCCAAAATAAAATGATTTGATTTCTTTCTCCTCATTTGTTATCTGCTCTGTCAGTGAGTGTAACACTTTTGCATGTTGATAATTATTGTCCTCTTGCTTCCAGATATAGGACTTCATTAAGCATTTCTTGTAAGACCTGTCTAGTGGTGATTAAATTCCTCAGTTTCTTCTTGTCTGGGAAAGAATTTATTTCACCTTCATTTCTAAAGGATAGCTTTGGCTGTATACTGAAGTAGACTGATAGTTTTTTTTTTCCAGTACTTTGAATATGTTACCTCATTCTCTTGTGGCCTGTAATGTTTCTGCTAAGAAATATGCTGTTATTCTAATGGAGATTCCTTTATAACATGACTTGACACTATACCCTTGCTGCTTTTAGAATTCTTTCATTTTTCACAGTTTGACTACAATGTGCCTTGTAGAGCACCTTTTTGGGTTGAATCTATTTAGGGACTTTTGAGCTTCCTGGATCTGGATGTTATTATCTCCAAGACTTGGAAAGTATTTAGTTATTATTTTATTAAATAGGTTTTCTATGCCTTTTTTTCCATCTCTCTCTTTCTGGAATTTCTACAATGCAAAAATTTGTTTGCTTAATGATGTCCCATAAGTTCTGTAGGCTCTCTTCCTTCTTTTTTCTTTATTTTTTAGTTTTATCTAACAGGGTTGTTTCGGAAGACCTGTCATCAAGTTTAGAAATTCTTTCCTCTATTTGGCCTAATCTGTTAGTGAAGCTCTCAGTTGCATTTTTTAATTTCATTCATTGAATTCTTTATCTCCAAGATTTCTGTCAAGTTCTTTTTTAAAATATCCATCTCTATTGAATGAATTATTCAGATCATGAATTGTTTTTCTGATTTTGTTGAATTTATATTCTCTTGTATCTCACTGAGTTTCCTTGAAATCGTTATTTTGAATTATTCTTCTGGTGTTTAATAAATTCCTTTTCTTTGGGGTCTGTTACTGGAGAATTATTGTGGGTTTTATTTTTTGAAAGTGTCATATTTCCTTGCTTTTTAATGTTTCTTGTGTTCCTACAGTGATATCTGCACATCTGATGGAACACTGGCCTCTTCAAATTTTATGCAATAGTTTTGCAGGAAATGTCTTTGTAGGAAATGCGGATGAGTCCTAAGATGTCAGTTGGGTAGCTGAGTGGATTCGTTAGTATAGCCTCTGTGCAATTTATTCAGCTATAATCCACTTTAATTATGTCTGGAAATACTTAAGTGGCCTAGGCTACAGGAGTTTTCAGTGGTGGTGGTACAGCTTTGCCAGGGGTGGGCTCACCAGACTGGTTCTCACAGCATGCAAGTAAGGGGTCAGCCAGCTTGGAAATTGGTCCACCAAGGGCAGATGCCTCCAGACTGTCTCTCAGGCCAGGGGTATGGATGCATGGTGAGTGAGTAGACTGAGGATTGACTCACTAGGGGCAAGGCATCCAGGTTGTTTCTAAGGCTGGGACACCTGACTAAATCGCCAGGGGTAGATTCACTGGGTTGTTTCCAGCCGGAGGCATGGATGCATGATAGTTCAGCCAGCCTGAAATTACCTTCTGTCTTGTGCAGGACTGGAGTCACAACCATTTCCAGGCCCAGGCTCTAAGACTTGGGGGTCATGGCACTGCAGTCACCCATGTGACTTCCTTGGAATGAGCCCAGAATGACCAGGAATGATTGCATTGGAATGACTGCATAGAGCCTCAAGTTTGGAAAGGTCCCATGGTTACTGGTCCCTAGAGCCAAATACACTTTAGCAGTGGCTACACGTTCAAGATGGTGTACTACTGCAGCTGTATGTGTCCTGGTTGGGGGTGGAGGGATTTTGAGGTTGTGAGGAGAGGGGGTAATGCACACAATGTGTGCTCTTACTCTGGAGTAATGTAAACCATATTAATTCCAGGCAGCTCCCCACTCCCCAGACTGGGCTCTGGACTTGTGAGGACTGTGGGATTTTTCTGTAGTGAGAATTGCAAGTGTCTGCAGTGGCAATGAGGGCTTGTGGGTGGCATCCTCTGTTTACCTTATTCCTGCAAGAGGGAAGGAAGTTCCTCTTGGCTGAGAGCCGATCTCAGTGGTAGAGACAAGGTGGCAGAGGCAGAATGCCTCATTTCTGTCTGTGATGTCATCTGGGCTGCTATTCTCCACAGGGATTTTGCCACTCCCTTGCTGCACTCTAGCACTTTCCTTCAAACATTACAGTTGAATTTTGATTATTTGCTGTTTTGGTGTTTTTTGTTTTTTTTTTTTTTGTGGAAGACATGAGCACCAGGAACCTCTAGTTGGTCACTTAGCTGATATCTACAATTCCTTTTAGTAAAAAATGTGGCATGGCACAGATACAGCTACTACAAACTCTTTTATAAAAATTTTGCTTAATTGACTCCAAATGAGCCTTAATTATAATGTCAAAGACATAAGATATATAGCTCTTAAATTCAGAGGAGCAATCTGCGCCAGAGATTATAAACCATCAGTCTTTAATTCCAGAATCTTCCCTTTCCCCTTTTGGAAAATAATGTTTACTATCTCTGTTCCTTAAGTTCTCAAATTTTTATGTCATCTACAAGTTTGTCTGGCCCATATAGTATACAATTTGATGGGGCCTGGAAGTCTGAAAGTCAGTTAGCGTATCCAGGTGCTTCCTTGGTCTACTCTTCTATTTAGTACTTTAATTTCCTCTTAGAAATGCTTTATCTGTCCTCCCCAGTTTGAAAATTATTCTCCCCAAGGAGAAGATAGAAGCAAAATTATGTTATGGAAAACACATGGTTTTTGAAGATACAGAGTCAAAATTTCAGGCCCTGGAACTACCATTAACACACTGTGTGATCTTTGGCAAGTTATTCAGCCTCTTTGACATAGAGTTTCCTTACCACAAAGTGGAATTTAACAATATTCAACAGTGCACTGTTTATTCAGAATAATATTGTGATTAAGAAAAAGATACCAACAGACAAAAGACAATTTCATCCAGTGTTGTTGAAGAATGAATAAAACTACTTCTCATAAACAGCTTCACAGATCAGAAGAAACAGCATCAGTTCCCTTTGGAGAGTCAAGCTTCCCTGGTCTTCAAAACTCCATGAAGATGCTCTACCACCAAGATATCTACTGATCATCGTGAAGATACTTTCAAGTTCTTAAAGAAGTTCCTTTGCCATTATCACTGTTTTTTCTTTTTTTATTCGTATGGCTTCTTTACTCCTTTTTATTCACTAGGCACAAGTTCCTGGTGACACCCCAAACACATTCTTGCAAGAATGAGTTGATGGGAGTTCTGTTTGCAGGGTCACTTTCCCAAGTGGACATCTTCTCTCAGATTAAGGTTTTTAGGTCTGCTGAAATGTACTGCTATGCTTTCAACTCTTGGAGATGCTGTGAGGATTAAAATGGACTCTGAAAATAAAAGTTACTCACAAAATATAGTTGCCAGCTTATTTTTCACTGTCTTTCCTATTTTCTTGCAAGTTAAGTATATTTTGGTTGCAAATGACAGCAAAATTCAACTCGATTCAAACAGTCTTTAAAAATAAAGAGCATTTGTTATCTCATAAAAAAAAAATCCATAGGTAATTCTGGCCTCAGGAGAAGAATAGCCTAATGACTCACTGGATGCATTCTCTGTCTTCTTCTCCTCTGTCTTTTAGGGTCTTCCATTCAATTTCACAACTCTCCCGCTATGGTAGAAAAAATAGCTAGAATAGTTCAAGACATCACATTGTCTTTAAATCAACTCATCTAAGAGAAGGAATGTCTGATAGCTCCCACATAGACCCTGGGATTTATACTTTTTCATTGGCCCTAACTAGGTCAGGCATCTATTCTTGAATAAACATAGTGCTTAGAAGAAAGAATTAAATTGATTGAATTAAGTATTCAGGGGCCATCTCAGGAACTGATATGCTTCCCACATGAAACTTAAATATGAGAGTGAATTCAATAAAAGAAAACCAGGATACTATTCGCAAGAAAGCTACACAGATAACTAATAAATGTGAACTACATGAGTTCATTGTCTTTCTCCAAATAAAATAAAGTACTTCTTGACTGTCTCTGGCTTCAGCCTTCACGATGCCTTTCCTATAGGTTCATGCTGCGCTCTTGTATTTCTTTTTTGGTTATCCGCTTTTGTCTAGTTTGTTTCAAAGCTGAATCTACCAGAGAATTCCCAAGCCATCATATTGACATCTGTAATTTCTTCCCCCTTTTCTTTTCATTGAGTTATTTAGAATTACGTGGGTAGAATTACGTTTTTAGGCTCATATTCCAAAGGTACTTTTATGTGTTTCCTCTATATTCCTCTGAATGTCTTACTAAAGGAATCTGACAATAGTGGCAACTATATTGTTATTGGGGGAAATAGAACAAGCATCTCAGCTAGTCCCATTCCTTACTTTCTATTTTACATGAGCAGGGATGGGACAGAGATTTAAGTGTATTATGGGAGTAAGGTTGGAGGAAACCATTGTATTTTTCTTTTCTACTAAATGAAGAAAAATTATTGAGCAATATTTAAAGGGGTCTAATAAAAAATATCTGATTCCTGACAGCTATCCTAGAAATCTTTCTCCTGATTGCATCCTAGGCCCACCTCTCTCTTGACCTGATTTTCTTGTGAGATCAAGAAATCTTTGTGGTAGTGGGGAAAACTCTCGGGTTGATTAGCTGATTGTATGCCATCTTGTTTTATCTATACTCCATTAGCCCAGGTAATTGAGAGTTGACTCTATTTCCTCTCTTACTGACATTCTTCATCCCCTCTATACATTTGTATTTCATCTAAAAGTATGAAATATTTAAAATATTCCTGTTAGCAATGAACCATTTGATAGCTCCTATCATAGTGAGTTTGGGATGCAAATAAAGATGGTCCATTTCAAGGAAATTTTGTTTCAAATGGAATTTCGTGTGTCTTAATTATTTCAATGACTTGCATTTACATTCATCAGAAGCTCATTTATATTTTTAATTGCTCCAACTTAAAAATCTTTAGAAAGCCAGATAGTGAGATACTCACAATGAAGAAGTTAGAGGCAAGGTTCGAACATACATTTCTGTTGTATATGCAGTCACGAAGATATCAGGGACATGTCTCATATCATCAACCTTCACTCACAACCCCACTCCACACACAAAATGTCCTGACACAATTATCTTACATATATAACTGGCACAATTTCCGTGACATGTTTAATTATACATTAGGATGTGTTTCTCAAAAACTTTGAAACCCTATCAGAACAATTATGAGATACATGTGCACACTTTCCTTCCCAATTTTGGTGAAAAATTTTAAAGAACACTTAACCATTATTTCATTTGTTTTCTAATGAGAGATTCAGCTTTCACAATTGTATTCTTATCATTGAATAGTGCTTTTTACTAAGACGTTGGTATTTGTTTTAGCTCAGTAGATACCTTATGTTAACAAAATAAAATGCTTTCCTGGTCCTTTTATGATAACCTAATCCACTTGGTCACATTCATTGCGCAGGTGCAAAATTTATGTGATTGCAATGGGAGGTTTGGTCCTACGCCAAGAGTTAACTAAGCCTTCGGAGAAATGATAAATATTAGCTCTTAACTTAACATACACATATATATCAAATTATTTGTTCATTGATATATTGTCTTAAAAAATAAATGATTGAGGGACAATACTATGCATCACTATGTTAAGCCTTATAAAGTTCTCTTTATTTGTTGCTTCTAGATAAAATGTTCTAAGAAAGAGCTGATCTTGCTGGATTGCCTTTCCAGTAAAAATAAATACTTTTGTTGCTTTCTACCACACACACATTCAAAAGCCTGCTTAAAATAGAAAATAATTGCATTCCAAAGGAGCCCCTGAAGCCTACCACCTAATATGATAGAGCCAAGCTAGAGAAACTGGTTAACAGATAGGATCAGCTGTGAGGGATCAGCTATGAGGGGGCTGGAACTCAGAGACAAGTCCCAAAGCTAAAGTCCAGCAGAGTTCAGAGGTTTCCAGAGATGCCATAAACAGAGGAAAACAGAATAACAAGTCACAAAGCCATGGGCTAGACCACTGGAAACAGATGGACATGAAAACGGGTTCACAGAAGACAATAGAAAGGAAAGGTCAAATGGAGCCACACTGGAAGGTGAGTTTTGCCACCCCCCTTATATTTGCATATTATATTTCTCTGGCTAATTTGTGGATTTCAATCTCACAAGACTAAATTGAAGAGCTTACTATATTTTCTATAGCTTGGTACATCATACATGCATACAAGATATTTAAAGATGAGGAGCAATTTGGCATCAATTCAATTTTTCCCTCACCAAAAAAAGGTTAAAAAATGTATTATCTGTTTGAAGTCCAGCTGACTCATGGGTTCTTGTGGTATAATTTTATGTCAAAGAAGCATCAATCCAGCATCCAAACTAGTTTAAAAACAATGTAAATCTTTACTGAAGCCTTTAATAAAAACAGCAAAGAAGGAACATATCCAGAAAATCTTTGGAAATATTATCTTGCCAGTCTTGTCAACCTCTTCCAGATGTGGCAACTGCCCCCAAAGTCCCTGCTTCTCTCCATAGTTCCAACTCCCCAAAAGTCTCTTCCAGCCTGATATGCTATCTCTTGTATCCTCTCTCAGCTGTCTCTGGTGCAGCTTCCTTTATATGTGGCTCATTTTATCCTCTCTGATTTGTTTCAAGTTCCCTTTTTCCTCTTTTACCAAGATTCTGTGCAGCAAAACAATGCCTAGGAACTCATACAGCAAGCGAAGGAAAAAAAAAAGACTCTGTTTTCCAAGATTGTTGATGGTCAGAGAGGTTTAAAATACTTTGTAATTTATTTTATCTTCTCCCACGAATAGCACAGAAGTTCTGTCCTTTTAAAGTATCAGTTTTGTCAAGGAGTAAGGTTAAAAAGGAAAGGACTTTGTCTTTGAGTTACAGAAGGCAGGCAAAGCTTCCATTTGAAAGACAACAAAGCCCAAAATTCTTGCCATGTGCATAAGCCAAGAAGGCTTTGCATCCAACTGTACAAAGTCAAGTTGAAAAAAATAGGTCAAGCTCAGAGATAAACCAGGGTTAGGCTTCCCAGCAACTTAGACTGGATCTGGGTGCTTATATTTCTTTCAGTAATTTGTTTTTGATATTAACAATTTTATTATACCTTTTATGATAATTTTTAAAATTTGAGTTAACAATCATCAAGTGTGCAAAATTATCTGTATTACCTGTGCCTACAATCTGGCTGATACCATAAACGCCTAACCAGGTCCAACTAGTGGCAGAATATTGTAACTGCAGGTGAAAAAGGAGGACCTATAGTCACTTGAGTGACAAGAAGTAGTAATCTCAAATCAGATAGATCATGTGCAAGAGTATGATAAGAATATTTGAGAATTAACGAGCTTTAACATTTATTTTACATTTCTACCAGCAATCTGTTTCTTCCTTATTTCACTCTATTTAATCGTTTAATCAGGAAACCCAAGAGAAGACGTGAAAAGTACAGACAAGAAGTAACTAAGGTCCACGGTCAAGAGAAATTGGATTGTGCAGGCAACTGGAGGGACAAATTAAGGGCATAAGCAAATTACCAGCATCAAAGTCAGGTGCAAAGGAGGAAGAGCAATTGCAGTAACCATATCAATCTTTTTGTTATATTAGTATTATCTGCCCAATGCCTAGAATATAGTGAGTCCCTAATAGTTATTAGTTCATTTTTCCTTCCTCTTTCTCATTCTCTGAATTTATTTTTATACTTAAGGGATTAGTTAGCACCAAAAATGTGTATGTATCAATTTGATTCTTACTGAAAACAGACACCATGCAAATTACAAATTTCACAAATAAATTATAGCTCTGACAGTGCTGTGTAACAGTTTAGATTATAGCTAATCTATTAGCCTAAGCTTCCAGTACCCTATAACTTGAAATCTTTATCTTTCAATATGGATAATAGCTCCTCCAAATCATATATAGCACAGTGCTTGTAGCATAATCTTGGGCTAGAGCAGATAATCTTCTCTATTCCAGATGGTAACTGGGAAACATGAGGCTACTAATCCCATACCAAGTGACAAAGACGGCAATGAGATATGGGAGACTAGATGGACAAACTGGTCTGAATAAGGTAGGCTATAGCTGACCTCATCTTGGAGGCCTGCCCACTGGGACTACAGCTGCTACCACCAGCAAATGTTTTGGATGTATCATCTACTTCAGCTATAGTCATCTGTTTTTGTTTAATTCTCTATTGCAAATTACCCCAAAACTTAGAAGTTCAAAACAACAAACATTTATTATATTGTAGTTTCTATGGATCAGGAATTTGGGGGAGGATTAACTGGGTGTTTCTGGCTCAGGGACCTTCTTGAGGTTGCAGTCAAGATGTCAGCTGAAGCTCCAATCATCTGAAGGATTAACCGGAACTGGAGAATTGGCTTCCAAGATGATCACTCCCACAGCTTTGGCAGGAGGCCTCAGTTCCTTTCTGGCTATTGGCAGGAAGCCTTAGTTTCTTGCATCCCCTTAGGGCTGCAGGAGTGTGGTCACAAAATAGCAGCTGACTTTCCCCAGAAAGAGTGATACAAAGAAAGAGGGCAAGGCGGAGGATGCAATGGCTTTTATTACCTAGTCTTAGAAGCCACACACCATTACTTTCTCCATATACTATTTGTTAGAAGCAAGTCACTAAGTCTAGCCCAAATTCAGAGAAACATTGGACTCCATGTTAAATTGAGAGAATACCAAAGAATTTTATGTTTGTATTTTTAAACCATCAAGCCTACAAAGAATCAAGGATCTTTATACCCTCCCTTAAGTAATGTCTGATACTGTGTCTTATACATCTGATCCAGAATTTCATCAAAGATAGAATTAAAAACAGAATACATGAACATACAGTAACTAGGCAGAGGAGAATTGTCTGAAAATTGAGAACACTGGCAAGAGCCATTGAAAAAGGTTGACCAAGAAAGGGACAATTGCATTTGGAATCTACTTTAAGTATATGAACAAAGATATTCAAATTCAAACACTTCTTACGATAAAAAAATGAAAGACATCACTTCTCTGGTCATTCTGAGGCTCCATAGAAGAATAGCGTGTTTATCAGTTCCAGGAGCTTTTGGTATAGAACCATATAGTCCATGAAGGGAGATAGTTTGATTTATTCTTTTCCTATGTGAATGCCTTTTATTTCCCTCTCTTGCCTGATTGCTCTGGCAAAAACTTTAAGTACTATGCTGAATAGGAGTGGTGAGAGTGTGTATCATTGTCTTGTTCTAGTTCTCAAGGGGAATGCTTTCTGTTTTTGCCCATTTAGTATGATGTTGGTTGTGGGTTTGGCACAGATGGCTCTTATTATTTGGAGGTATGTTGCTTCGATGCCTAGTTTGTTGAGAGTTTTTATCATGAAGGGATACTGGATTTTGTTGAAGACTTTTTTCACATCTATTGAAATAATTATATGTTTTTTCTTTTTAATGTGTTTAGGTGATGAATCACATATGTTGAACCAACCTTACGTCCCAGGAACGAGGCTGTTTGATCATAAGGAATTAACTTTTTGATGTATTGCTGGATTTGGTTTATTAGTATTTTGTTGAAGATTTTTGTGACTTCAGTAAATTATCAGAATACAAAATCGATGTACAAAATTAGTAGCATTTCTATACATCAATAATATTCAAGCTGAGAGCCAAGTTAATAATACAATCCCATTTACAATAGCCACAAATAAAATTAAATACCTAGAAGTGCATCTAACCAAAGAGGTGAAAGATCTCCACAAGGAGACCTGCAAAACACTGCTCAAAGAAATCAGAGATGACACAAACAAATGAAAAAACATTCCATGCTCATGGATTGGAAGAATCAATATCATTAAAATGATCAGACTGCCTAAATCAATCTACAGATTTAGCATTATTCCTATCAAACTACCAAAGTCATGTTTCACAGAATTAGAAAAAACTATTCTAAAATTTATATGGAACCAAAAGAGGGACCAAATAGCCAAAGCAATCCTAAGCAAAAAGAACAAAGCCACAGGCATCGCATTACCTAACTTTAAACTATGCAATAAGGAAGCCTACAGTAACCAAACAGCATGATACTGGCACAAAAACAGACACATAGACCGTGAAACAAAAGCGAGCACCCAGAAGTGAAGTCACACACCTACAACCATCGGAACTTCAACAAAGTTGACAAAAATAAGCAATGGGGAAAGGACTCCCTATTCAGTAAATGGTGCTGGATAGCTGGATAGCTATATGCAGAAGAATTAAACTGGATCCCCACTTTTCACTATATACAAAAATTAACTCAAGACAGATTAAAGATTTAAATGTAAGACTTCAAACTGTAAGAATCCTACAAGACAATGTAAAAAATGCCATTCTGGACATTGGCCTTAGCAAATAATTTATAATTAAGTCTTCAATTGTAACAAAAACAAAAGTTGAAAGTGTGACCTAATTAAAGTAAAGAGCTTATGCACAGCCAAAAAAAAAAAAAAAAACTATCAACAGAGTAAACAGACAACCTACAGACCAAGAAAAAATATTATATTTAAGCCACTATAGAAAGCAGTTTGGAGATTCCTTAAAGAACTAGAAACAGAATTACCATTGGACCCAGTAGTCCTATTCCTGGGTATATTCCCCCTCAAAATATAAATTATTCTATGAGAAAAACACATGCACTTGCATATTTATTGCAGTACTATTCAAAATAGCAAAGACATGGAATCAACCTAGGTGCACATCAGTGGTGGGCTGGATAAAGAAAATGTGGATACCATGGAATACTACACAGCCATAAAAAAAGAATCCAATGTGCTTTGCAATGACATAGATGAGCTGGGGGCCATAATCCTAAGCAAATTAATACAGGAACAGAAAACCAACTACTGCATGTTCTCACTTTTCAGGGGCCAGTTTACATATGTTACTCATTGCTTTGAAATTTCTTTGATCTGTTCCAAGGAATTTGGTGATTTCTCCTGTCTTCGGTTGCATTGCTTAGGGCATAATAGGCAATCCTTTTCCTGTATCTTGGTGACAAAACATAACACAGTTTGGTCTACTTGTAGGCAACTTCTTTGTGTAGGTCAGGTAACGCATATAGGTATTTCTTTTGCTAGAAAATATAAAATTGAAGTTCCTTGTCCAATGACAGTATGCCTTTCTGTTTAGTTTTCACATACAACTTTTCTTTTCAATGAACAATCATAATATAATTGTGAGGACATCTTAAGTTGCACATATTCAGCATGCATAATGTCAGCAATGCACTAAATGTAATTGATGTAACAAAATAGGAACAGCTGTAACTATTACTGCATGTACTAATATACTAATATTAGTCCATGTCGTAATAACTCTTTTTGTTACTGCTATCTGCTAACATTGATTACAGGACACATTTTCATTTCAGAGGTAAAATTTAAAATAAGTACATCTTCTAACTAATGAAATAAAATTTTTCATAAAAGAATGGATTTTTCATGCTAGACAATACTACTGTGTGTTAGCTACTTTGAGAACTGTATCTCTGAGGATGAGGGAGGAAAAGTCATTCAACTTGCCCAAACTAATATATCATATTATATTATTGCGGCTATTAAAATGCAAGAAAAAATACATAAAAACAGACAATAAAACACCATGGAAGGCCCCCAGACAAACCCTGGAACATGTAACGATCATGTATATTGTAAAGGTGGAATCATGAGGCAAGAGTAGTAAACAAATTAAGCTGAAAAAATTAGTTTGCTGTTTGGGAAAATATTAAAATTCTGGATACATTAAAGATTTATATGAAAAAAAGAAAATCATAAACTAATTAGATCATCTCTGGTTGCCACAAGACTAAGCATATTAGCAAAAGAAGAAAAAAATATGATGACACAAAATTAAACATGTCTACACCATGGGCAAGTGACAAATAAAAAGTATGTTTGTTACATAAACATAAAATGATAGGTTAGTATCCTTAATATATAAACAGCCCTTACAATTTAATAATAAACATGTAATCATAGAAAAATGTATAAAAGAAATAAACAGCAAATTCACAAAAATGCCTGGTAATAAGTAATAATGAAAAAAAGTTAAATCTCAGGAATTTTTTAAATGCAAGGTAAAATTAAAACAAAAAGTATTTTTCATTTTTCACGGTATTTTTTTAAAAATCCACTAGCCACCATAAGGGAGAATATAAAATGAGTAGTCTCATTCTCTGCTGTAGGGTTGTAAATTCAAAATTTAGATACTTTTCAAATGTATTCTTCCTTTAATAAAATTACTGTTATCCTACTGCTATCCTATTCAAGAATTTATCCTGAATAAAAATTAAGCTTTGTGCAAAGAGATTTACATGCAAATGTATTTATCACAATATTATTTTTGATACTTAAAAATCAGAATCGATCTCTCTGTGCAAAACTAGGTAAATAGTTAAATCTGTTATTATAGACCTTTTTGATGGAATAATATACAAGTATCACAGTTTGTCTTTTTGTAGATTTTATAATGACAGAAAGATGACATAATGTCTAGTGATAAAATCAGGATACAAAACCATATACAAAAGGAAATATTTTTAAATATTGGCAGTACTTACACTGTATAGCAGGTAATTTTTATTTATTTCTGATACTTTTCTATGTCTATCCAAGATTTCTACAATAGCATTATTTTTGTAACCAGGAAGTGAGGGGAAAAAAAAGAGAGAGCAATTTTGGTCAACATAATAAAAAGGCAAGAGCAGAGTATTTTTTTCTTATTAGATAATATAGATGCCAAAAGACACCTACCACAAACATCATTACGTACAATTGTGATTTACAATTGTTTTCTGTGCTTGAAAAGATAAGAAAGTTATAACCATGATTTGGATCATGAAGAGTAAAAAGACAATATTGGTAAGAGAAAATTCCATTTAAATATATATTTGTATGATTTTACATTATAACTACTATGCACTTTTGGAATTTAATGGCATTATTTCTTAATGCAACATTTTGACATGACAATTAGCAGTCTATTACATGCTAATTAAAGACCCTTCTTATCTAAAGGTTAAGGAAGCACCCAATAAAAATAAATAAAATGCATTTTTCATCAGAAGAAACTAGGTATTTTCTTCTGATTCAGAATATAGACAAATTGACACATAACTATAGATAATTTTTACAATAAACCAAATTCTTTCAGCATCATAATTGAGAATACACCACTGTGTACAGAACAGGAATGATCATACCAAAGTTCTTAGAAAGTTGTCTCTAAGACAGATAGAGAATAAATGTGTCATCTTCATGACTATGGCTTTTTCACCTCATTCTTCCAAAGTACTCCAATTCTGATTACCTTCTCCAGGATGAAGGCAAGAGTCAGCCTGCTCATTAAAGTGGGAGATATTTTGAACTTCGTGCCACTTTCATCAGCTTGCTATGAGAAACAAAATTTCTTTCACTTTTTACTAGATCCCTAACACACAGAGGGAATTCAAAATGTCTCCCCAGAGACTGGAGGTTGAACACTTATGTGGTGTTTTGCTATACTACTTTGTGGAAAACAGTATTTTTTTTTCTACGGAGGTGGAAAGCCGAATGCACAATTCACCTTTGATTGATGGATTTATCAATAGTCACGTAGCAGTTACATAAGTAGTGCAGCTTCCCCAATTGTTTTATTAAATGGCAAGTACTGTGGAGGGAAAAACATCATTTCTATCAAATGTGAAACTTTTAAACTGTTTCAAAGTAGAGGAAAATTGAATGGCAGTTTACCCAGCTCCCATGCTACAAGATTTAACACAGTAAACTTTTTTCCAAACCTACACAATTTTAAAGTGATGTCTGTCTGATTTAATGTGTTTAAGCAAAAGGATTTCCCGAAACACATCTCATTCGAAACCGCTATCCCGGTGGCAGTTACAATGGCATCAATTACAGAAATGTTACTGACAACAAAAACATTCAATTCACCAACAAAGGTCAGCAGTAAATCTCTCTAAAATATGTACGGTCATAAAACTAATGGGTTTGCAACTGTGATTGAAACAGATGTTCATAAAATCAGCATTTAAACATGAAGATACTGTAAAATAAATGAAGATGAGATTAATTTAACAAGTTAATTCCAAAGCCGAATAGGGGAGAAAATTAACGGAAAGGCATACTACTCAAAGTGAGACACATCACATTGCAATTAAAGAAAAGAGTCGTGCAGTGGGCTAACAAACTGGAGTGCATATGAAGGGCTTTGTGAAAGGGGTGATTTGAATCTAGCATTTTACCATATACTGTTTTATCAGGAAATTACCTTGCATTCTCAGATTACAGCAGTATAACTTAAAAAGATAAAGGCATTTGGTCAGTTTCCTTTCTTCAACAGTTGGAAATAGGGGAATCGTGTGAACTAATTCTAGTTTTACCAAAACCCCACAAAAACAAACAAAAATACTAGGATCATTAACAACTATTATTTTCAAATGCCAAGTTTGGGGGTGCAAAGGCAGCAGTGGAGTTCCCAGGACACCTAAGGAATGTTTAAAAATTTCTTTCCCAAACAGGTGTGAGCAATTATCCAAGCATCATAAACATGTGCCTATAGCCTGGCTGAGAACAGCCTCCCTGTTTGCATTTTGTTTCTACAAATAAAAGGATGTTGTGAGGGTCATTTCTGGGGCAGAGAAACTGCATGCTACTTTACATATCCACACACAAAGCACCATCCTGAACCCGGAGGCATTTCTCATTATGCTCCTGGGTGTGAAGTAAATCTTGAAGGACTTCTTAAGTGTGCTCTCACCACTCTAAGCAGCAGGCAGAATTTGGGTGGCCTTGCCGTGCTCCAGCCTCCTGCTGTTGGCTGCAATCTTTCTTGTAGACGCTGATGAAGGGCATGAGGGCAACTCTGGCTTTAAATCTTCATAAAATAAAGACAACTGTGACTGAAGTTTAGTTTGGCCTGCTTACATAAGTGAAGCAGCGCCAGAGTGTTTTGCACACGTTTTTTCTGCCCTCAGAAAAGGGGACAAAGAAGCCAGTACTGCCCTGGGGCTCCTCAGGTAGGTTAAGAGGAATTTTGCTTGTAATGAAAATAGATTTATACTTAAATAATCTTTTCAGTGCTGGCTATAGGATCAGCTCATCTGAAGAGTATAAAGTTAGCTCTTGATGAAACAGTAGGGGTATTTCTTTGTGATTTTTGACATAATTCACCAAACAGCTCGACTTGACAAAATCAATTGGTGTATATATAAACCCTTAAACAATTAGATGCCTTTCTTTAAACAAAAGCCAGCTGTATAAGCATCTGCTAATTAGCCATGTTGCACTTCTTGAGTTCTTTTGTGTTTATTGGCTCATCTCTTCATGCATATTATGGCCATATAGTTGATTTCATTAAGACTGAGCATGGCTCACGCCTGTAATCCTCGCACTTTGGGAGGCCAAGGCGGGCAGATTACCTAAGGTTGGGAGTTCGAGACCAGCCTGGTCAACATGGTGAAACCTCATCTTTACCAAAAGTACAAAAATTAGCTGGGCATGGTGGTAGCTGCCTGTAATCCCAGCTACTCAGGAGGCTGGGGAAGAAGAATCTCTTGAGCCCAGGAGGCGGAGGTTGCAATGAGCCGAGATTGCGCCATTGCACTCCAGCCTGGGCAAAAGAGCAAGACTCTGTCTCACCCCCACCAAAAAAAATGACCAAAAATACCAAACTGAAAACTTTCAGTGTAACAATTTAAGTTTATCATGAATGCATGTGGATTTTGTCAAATGCTTTTTCTGCATCAATTGATGTGATCATAAGATTTTTCTTCAATCTGTTGATGTGGTAGATTACATTGATTAGCTTTTCAAATGTTATATCAGATTTGCATACTTGCAATAAGTTCAAATTGTCAGGGTGCATAATTCTTTTTATATATTCTTGGATTCAATTTGCTAATATTTTGCTAAGAATTTTTGTGTCTTAGTTCAAGAAAGTCTATTTTTTTTTGTATTTTATTCTTCTGGTTTTTATATCAGGGTATTGGTGCCTAATAAATTAAGTAAGTATTCTCTCCTCTTCAACTTTCTGGTAGAATTTTTGTAACATTGATATTGTTTCTTCCCTAAATGCTAGGCAGAATTTACCAGGAAAACAATTTTTTCCTAATTTTGAGTTTTTTTAAATATGGTGCAATGTAAGTGTGCAAGTTCAGTGTTTTAAATATAGCTCATTAGTTTTCGCAGCATGACTTTCCTCATTAAATGATCTTGGCATCCTTGCTGAAAATTAGTTAACCATTAACACAGTTGTTTATTTTTGAATTCTTAATTTTATTCTATTGATGTGTATGTTTATTCTTATGTCAGTATACACAGTCTTAATTACTATTGCCTTCTAGATCTTTGCTCTTTTTTTTTTATTCTGTATTCTACAACCTTGTTGAATTTGTTTATTAGTTATAATGGTCTTTTAGTGGATTCATTAGGATATACAAGATCATGTCATCTTCAAATATGGTTTTACTTATTGCTTTCTGTTCTGAATGATTTTTATTAACTACTTTTTCCAACAGAGACCTTAACATATTAGTCATAGTTATTTTAAGTTCCAGGTGTGATAATTTTAACTCTTGTGCATATCTAAGTGTGGTTCTGATGCTTGCTTTGCCTCTTCAGACTGTTTTTGCTTGCTTTTTGGCATGCCTTGTGATATTTTCTTGAAAGCCAGATATGTAGTATCATATAACAGGAATTGAAGTTAAAAAGCCATTAGTATGAGGATTCATTCTAATCTGACTAGGAATTAGGCTCTCTTTGACATTAATTACAGCTATAGATGTCATAGTCTTTAAATTCCTCTTGTGTCCTTGTTTTTATCTCACATTTTGACTTTGGGCTTCTCTAAATACTACTCAGAGAGAGTCTGTGTCTTGCAGCTCTTTCCACTATAATCCACGGTTATTATACTGAAGGCCTGGTGGTATTGTGGTCAGATGGGAAGAAAGATTGTGTTCTGTAGTTTTATGATTAAATCTAGGTCTTTAAGTGTGCCTCTTTCTCTGTTCTATGACTTTAAGTGTTTCTACAGTGGTATCATTTTATGTTGCTGTTTTGTTTTGTTTTGCTTTGCCTACTTTTGGAGGTCTAGGAAGGACTACAGAGGGAAGAAATCCCTTCTTCTAGCTAGAATAAAGCTCTGGTAAACTTTTTTTCCCTGGATAGTAAACTTTGGTTATAAAGAATCCTTTGGGTGTATTTCACAATCATTAGTTTCTCCTACTCTTGCAAAAGGCACAAAGTGAATCATTCTTGGGTCTTCACCATGAGAGACTGGTAAATTTCCTGAAAGTAAAATTCACTGCAGTGTGGGGTCATCCAAGATGGTGGCATGCAGGAATTTCTCACACTCACATTCATCCACACTTCACCTGCAGCAGTTTGTTGAAATTAGCAATCAGATGTTTTACCAGTTTATGGCTCCAGACGATTCTGTTCCAGGTAAGAAAAGAGCTGTGACTCTCAAAGCATTTGTGTTTCTCTCCAGATTTCAGAGTAGTAGTTTGCCCTGCAACTTCAGTTCTCAGTTGGGTCAGTTTGTTCAGCTATTTCTTGTTGTAAGAATGGAGTGATGACTTCCAAGCTGTTTACATATCAGAGCTAAAACCAGAAGGTACACTATCAATATTCTGATAAATATGATTTATGTTTTTATGTACATACTTTACAGATTTTACCCATTGTTTTTACAACTAAGATCAAACTATGTAATTCTTTATTGACCTGCTTTCTTTCCCATTTAACAAAATATTGTGAACATTTTTCCATATCCCTATTTACCTATGCTACAAATTTTAATGATTGTTAGCATTTCACATGCAGCTTGTTAAGAAAAAATACACAAAACTTGTAAATATAGCAAAAAACTGAGCCTTTTCTATGTTGAATCAGGCAAAAGCCCCCCATAAGATCATCTATAAAGATAAAATGTATTCAACTTACATTTTACTATTTAATAAAAATTCCAGAATTAGTAAAGTTAAATGTTAACCTGTGGAATTTTTCCTGAAATGTAAATATTTTCCTTTCAAGGGGAACATAACTCCAAAGTTTAGGGGTTATTGCTCTTTAAGATATAAGCTAGTTTTATAACTAAACCAACATGATTATACTGATATTCATTTATTAATTGTTAATAAATACTAACTCCTCAAATGCTCTTTGAGCCAGTCTCAACATCTTACAGATTTTCTCATTAATTAGTAAGTAGAATGAAGTCTTTAATATGCATTCACGTATTTGTATGAAATTCTTGATTTTATATTTTTGAAAATTCCTTTTTTTTAGCATGGCTTACCATAATTTCTGTAACTATTCCTTAATTTAAGGGGAATTAGGTTTTCTCATGTTTGGTATTAGAAATAGCATCATGATGAACAAACTTATAAAAATATATAATTTTTAGAAATTTAACTTTTATTTTAAGTTTGGGGTACATGTGTAGGTTTGTTATATAGGTAAACTTGTTTCATGGGAATTTGCTGTACAGATTATTTTGTCACCCAGGTATTAAGCCTAGTGCCTATTAGTTATTTTTCCTGATCCTCTCCGTTTCCCACCATCCACCCTCCAGTAGGCCCCAGTGTGTGTTGTTCCTGTCTATGTGTCCATATGTTCTCATTATTTCTCTCCCAGTTATAAGTGACAACATGTGGTATTTGTTTTTCTGTTCCTGCCTTAGTTTGCTAAGGATAATGGCCTCCCGCTCCATCCATGTTCCTGCAAAGAGCATGATCTTATTCTTTTTATGGCTACATAGTATTCTGTAGGGGTATATGTACCACCCAAAATATATATAATTTTACTCATCTCTGATAGGAATCTATCTCAAACAAGATAGATTTCTGGATCAAAGAAGAGTCTTAATTTTTTAAATCATGTTGCTTAATTGCCCTTCAAGAGGATTGTACCAATTAATCTTCTCAATCACAGGGAATTATAATAATGCCCTAACACTTATTTGCACCCTCCCAACAATAAACATTTTATATATTTTAAACATTTGAACATTTTGTAGACATAATGTCTAGCAGTTCATTTTATATTTTTGTTCACTAAATTGATTACCACTGAGGTACATATGCGTTGTACATGCTGGAATTTTTGCCCACCTATTTGTATCTCTCATTTGAGAATTGTAGATCTACTGTTCATTACCCATTTTCCTGGTAAGACACTTGTCTTTTATTTATTGATTCATAAAACTCTTTATATATATCCTCTGACATTTGGTTGCAAAGGTCTGTTATAGTGTGTCTGTTGTTTCTTAATTTCATTTATGGTGTGTTTCGGACATACAGAAGTTTTTATATTTTATGTACTCAAAATTATTTTCTACTTTCTTTTGTACTTGAAAATGCCTATATATTTATTAATATTTACTTACAAATCTTATACTTACTAATATAAGATTGTCAATACAGTGTTTTCTAATTGTCTAATAGTTGCATTTTCTGTATTAACTCTAATATGTCTGCAACTTATTTTGGCATAACATGCAATGTAGATACATATATATAATAGATTTTTTCAAATTGTATATATCTATACATGTGCATTCTGTGTGTGTGTGTGTGTATATATATATATATATATATAAACTTTTTTCAAATTGTTAACCAATTTCCTAAGAATTGGTATTCAATAATTCTTTATTTCTCTTCTAATATGGAGTAGTGACTTTTAAATACCTGATATTCTTATGTATAAATGTTGTATCTAATATCTATTCTGCTCTGCAAATCATGTCCATTCTTGCACCAATACCCACTGTTTTAATTAACTATGTAGTACTTTTTAATAACTGCAGTGCAATTCTTTTCTTGTAGATCTAAATTTATTTTTATGTTCTTTTCTACATATCTCTCTACATAAACTTTAAAATTTGACAATTTTTCATTTTAATTGAAATTACAGTCTTAAAATTAACCGGAACAGTTGGTGACTTAGGAAATACTGAACATTTCTCTTCAGAAACATAAAATGTTCCTTTTATTAGACTCATCTTTAATATTCATCAGAAATGTTTTTTGATTGTCTTCACAGATGGTTCCACATAGTTTTTCTTAGATTTGTTACTAAGTGGTTTATATTTTTGTTGTTTTGAAAGCCTATAATATAACAATTTTTACACAATCCAGAGTCGTTTCCAAACTAAATGTGCTTTCTTTGGTTACAAAGTCCAAGATTAGATATGTTTCTATTAAGTCAATCTTTTGAGTTCTCAAAATCTCTGTATCTTAACTCTTTTATCCACATGATACGGCTGGAAGATAATTTCACAACAATTTTAGGCCTGATATTCACAGTCATACGTGTCTCCTAGTTGCTCCAAGGCAGGTATTATATCAGGGTAGGTCTTAATCAAAGATCAGAATCCTGGCTACACTTTATAATCATCTGAGTAGCTTTTGTAAAGCATTAATTCCTGATTGCACATCCCAAAATGATATAAAAAGAACCTCTGCAAGTGAGGCCCTGGGCTTTAGTATTTTTTAAAAGGTTTCACAAATGATTCTAAGGAACCAGAGTTTAAAACCACTAATAATTATCATAATCATGTAAAATTTACTAAATAATTCTATAGCCAATCACATATCCCATTAACAAGTGTATAAAATGCTGTCTGATTGCTCAAAATATTTGCCTATTAAGCCACCATCAAGGTAGCCTGTGTATCTGAAAGGAAAACACTGAGCTTTGGAAATCTGAGTTTTAATTCTGAATCTCTAACAAGCTCTACCTCCAACTCGAATAGCTTTTTGTTATATTTCTCTCCTCTTTTTCATTTGTAGTGTCAGTGGGATGAACTAAAGGATCAGTAGGATTAACTCTAAGCTTAACCACTTGAAAACATTTCTACATCACTGATGATGTAAGAGCAAGTCAAAAAAAACAAACAAACAGGGATCATATGAAGGTATGAAAGTAGTAAGAGTCTTGCTTAGCCTGACAATGAAGTTTAATATGGAGTTTCAAATTCAGATGCCTTCAGGTGCCAAAAAGTTAACATCAATTTACAAAGCAGCCAGGTCTCAGAAGTACACATGGACCCCAACTTATGATGGTTTGACTCAGGAGTTTGCAACTTTAGATAGTACAAAAGCGATACACATTCGGTAAATTGTACTTTGTGAATACTCACACAACCATTCTGTTTTTCACTTTCAGTACAGTATTCAGTAAATTACCTGAGATAATCAATATTTTATTATAAAGTAGGCTTTGCTTTAGATGATTTTGCCCAATCGTAGGTTAGTGTAAGTGTCCCTAGCATGGTTGTTTTTGTTTTTGTTTTGAGATGGAGTTTTGCTCTTGTTGCCCAGGCTGGAGGGCAATGGCGCAATCTCTATCACTGCAACATCCGCCTCCCAGGTTCAAGCGGTTCTCCTGCCTCAACCTCCTGAGTAACTGGGATTACAGGTGCCCGCCACCACACCTGGCTAATTTTTTGTTTTTTTAGTAGAGACGGGGTTTCACCATGTTGTGCGGGTTGGTCGCAAGCTCTTGACCTCAAATGATCCACCTGCCTCGGCCTCCCAAATTGCTGGAATTACAGGCGTGACCCACCGCGCCTGGCCCTGAGCATGTTTAAGGTAGGCTCAGCTAAGCTGTGATGTGCAGTATGTTAGGCATGTTAAATGCATTTTTTACTTAATGATATTTTCAACTTAAAATGAATTTATTGAAACATAACCCCATTGTAAATAGAGGAAGATCTGTATAGGGTTTATTGTCAAAGACTTATGCAATGTCTAAGATATTCCAATTCAACTATATAGACCAGTAGACTCCAGAGCAGGCTATGTATAAACCAGGGGCTACACTAAAATAATAAGAATTATTAATATTTAGTATGTGGATAGCCAGTAATGAGTATAAAAATTTACAAATTAGAATGCCTGTATTTGAAAAAGATGCTGAAAACTTTTTCACTCATTTGATACATGATTTTAACAGAATATTTGAACACCAATAATATAGATCTGTTGCTTGTTTTAAACAAGTTTCTTTAACTTCCCTGAACTCCAATTTCAATTTAAAATGGGAATAATAACAAAATCTTCCTTGTATGACTATGGTGAGATTTAAATGAGAAAATGCATACAACTCTCAATCAATGTCAGATACTAACCAGTTAGTATCCAAATTAGCTCTCCCATGACCTGCTGCAACCATTTCTCATCTGGCCTTCCTAATTCAAATCCCTCTGCTATATTGAGTCTGTTAACACAATTATTTGTCTAGGTCACTGCCTAAACATGTCACCATCCTGCTTGAAACACACCCTTGTTCATGCACACATGTGCGCGCACACACACACACACACGCACACACACAGATCAGTCATTGGTTTCCCACTGCCTATGTGGAGAATAAACTCAATACCAAACCCAGCAGTCAAGATCTTTCACAAACTGGCCCTTCTCAACTTTTCAGACTATTGTGTCAGTACTCATTGATACAAACTTGTGGTTGCAATGGCCCACTGGCACCAGAGTCTGCTTTCTTCAATGTTCCAAGCATTTTCTTTGTCTCTTTGGGTAATTCCTTTCCGTTGCATTCCCTTCCCCTCCCTGATCAACGAAGTCCTACTATTTATGCTTGCTGGTTACTTAATATTCCCAGAGTATATCCAGCAGCAATAGGAATAGAAAAATTAGAATGTTTTTAAGATGTCTTGGAAGACACCAAAACTTGCCAATTGTGACAAGTCAAATGAGGATTTGTCATGAGACTTAAGCTGATGATTCACCAAGCTTAAAACTATCCAGGTTGATATGATTACTGTTCAGAGGGCTTGACATTTACAATGGAAAACAGAGGAAGCTAGACCTGGAAGCAAGAGAAAGGGCATGGGAAAAAGAGCAAAGCAGGGAAGAGGAGATACTGTTTCTATTAAAAAGAAACAACGGCGGCTACTGAGCCGGCTACATGTTTGATGATCTGTAAGTCATTCAGTGATTCTTAGTCTTTCCTCCTCTGCCACATTGAGGGATCTGAGGTTGAAAATATATGAGTTTCAGATTTTAACATTCAATTATACTCTCTACAAAGAGAAAAAGTGTAAGTTTACATTTTTGTTGTTCACATTTAACCTACTCTGTATGTGTGTGTTTAATCCCGGAATCAAAAGGAAGATGTGTACATCCTTTACACTTTGGACATAGAAACTCTCTGTACTGACCTAAATAAAGTAAGTGCCATGTAAATATCTGAGTAACAGGAAAGTAATTGTCCTCTCAAAGTGAAGAGAGAACTGCAATAAACAGATATTCCAGACGGAAAGTTATCCTGACTCACTCTTCATCTCTTCTTTATTACCCAGGAGGGCTAAGGTTGCCATTCCAATTAGATTCCTTTATTCTAAGGATATACAGTTGGTTTTCTGGTTTACATAGTTCGTGTGTTACTCTTTAAAAATCGTTTGAATATTATACTTCTATAAATTAAATTATTTGAAATAAACCAGTAGCTCTCACTCTGCAAAGAAAACCTGTGATGGATTGCTTTGTGAAGTAAGGAAACTTTCGGTAAGATAGATACTCATGGGTGTCTGAACATCGAGCTTTTTAAAAGTTTAGAACATCTAGAAATGCATGTATAAATATAAATGATAACATAAATTATACATATAAATATAAATGTATATAAGACAGAACAGTTGAAATGAAAGTGGTCATCTAAATCTGCAATATGGTAGCCATTAGCTACATGCAGCTGTTGAGCCTTGAAATACGGCTGGTCCAAACTCAGATGGATTATGAAGTACAACATGTGCACAGTATTTTGAAAACTTCATACTAAGAAAAGTAAAATACCTCATTAATAATTTGATATTAATTATATCTTGAGATAAGATTTTTTATATTGGATTAATAAAATATATTATTAAAATTAATTTCACCTGTTTATTCTTTAATATGGCTACTATAAAAAATAAAATATGGCTTACATTGCATACATATAGACAATGGTGACTTAAAGGCCTTCAGTATGGAGTTCTAGCTAGAGAATGCATGCATGAGACCTCTACACCTGTTTTCATCACAGATACTGACAGACAGAAATTACGAATTATCAGCGACTTATGTTCCTATTTAAGTATAACTTGTTTTTTTTTTTCAAACTGAACATCTAATTTGGAATGGATTCCCCTGATGACATTTAACCCAAAATTTTATATGTAGATAAGATAAAAAATATTGTCAGTGATGTTGAAAGCCTTTCTTCATTAAAAGATTTTCTAGCTGAACTCAACATGAGCTTTATGTAACCTGCTTAGAAAAGAAAGTACTTGAGTAGCAGAATGTACAAAAACAAACAAACAAAATGCAAATATTGGAAGCACAGAAGCAGCTTCAGTTATCAGGCAATGCTTTGTTGCATCTAAAGTCAAAGATATATATGCTAATTTAGTGACCAAATAACTAAAAGTAGGAGTTTTAATCTGGTTTAAAAAGTGATTTTCTTTCATTAAAAAAAGACAAAAAACAACTTTTCCTTGAAAAGTTCTGAGCCTATTGCTTAAAAAAAAAGATCTGGCTTGAATCTTAAATCCCCATGAGACTTTTCTCACAAAGGTTGGGATCTGTAACTAATCAGAAATGAAACATGTCTATGGAGATTTAGGTTCTCAATAAAACTGTCCTGATAGCAAAGACATTTTGGAAGACAAAACTTTGTTTTTCTCTTTGCCTGTTGTTTCCTGTAATGACTGGTAATAAAACAGAAGGAAACACATTTTAGCCCTAAGACACATCTGGAAATAATATTTCAAATAATATTCCTATGGGTCTACCAGAATAGATTTTAAGCACCCTGGTGACCTACTTCCCTTACCTCTGGGAACTCTCTAGATGAAATCAGAAGATTATTGACAGTCCTGTGATGTCCTTTGGGTCTGAGGAAAATAAATATGCATTCCTCTCCTTTAAAACTCAGCAGTAGTTGCACCCATCTTCATAGCAGCACTGTTCGCAATAGTCAAGAGGCAGAAGCAGCCCAGGTGTCTACCAATGAATAAATGGATAAATTAAATGTGGTGTGTACATGCAAAATGTTATGCAGCCTTTAAAAACAAAAGGAAATTGTAGTACATGCTACAACTTATGTGAACCTTGAAGACATTATGCTAAGTAAAATTAACCAATCACAAAAAGACGAATACTATATGATTCCACTTGTATGAAGTATCAAGACTAACCAGAAAAATTTACAGAAAAAGGAAGTAGAAGGGTGGTTGCCAGGAATGAGGAGAGGGGCGAATGGGGAGTTACTGGTTAATGAATATGAAGTTTCAGTTTTGCAAGATGAAAAACTTCTGAAGATTGATTGCATAACAATGTGAATATACTTAACACCATTGAACCATACGCTTTGAAATGGTTAAAATGGCCAATTTCATGTTATGTGTTTTTAACCACAATTTAAAAATTTTTTAAATAAAAACAGTTCTTCAGCAGTAATACCTTGTTTCTTTAATTCAACTGTTTGACAGATTGGGTGAAGGATACTCATGCTGTTCAGAAGACAGCAAAAATCCACCAGAGAAAAAAGTTCATAGAGTATTCAGTGTTGCAACACAAGGGCCTTAGAGACATCTAACCATCATTGTGCATGCAGGAGGGAGACACTGGGAGGCAAAGTGGCTTTGACCTAAGACGATGCAGTTAATTTGCAATTCAACCAGTGCAAAAAAATTAAATTCCTTCACATCACAATACACTGACTTCTTACATATCTCTGTGACCCAGCAAATTCTCCTGAAAAACATTATGAAACTTTTTTTAAAAAATGAAAAAACAACTTATGTGTTAATCATTGCTGAAGTCTTATTTTCATCAATTGATTGCTTGTTCCAAAGTTCTTTAGCAAATGTGAACAGAATGAAATATAGAAATGAGGTATCATTAGTATATGACGTCTCTGGATGTTCATTTTTTCTGGTTTTGATCTTTAACACTAATATGGATTGTTACTGAATCATTTGTTAAGAAAACTGCAAAATTGTGAGAAGGGCTGTGGTGGGATTCGTGTGACTTGCATGTCTAAAAGGACAGTTTTTTAAAGACGTGTGATCAACCATAATTACTTATGCAGAATACCTTTCTAAAGAGATCGAGGCAACATACAAAGAAATCAATAAAGGGAGAAAGCATGCACTATTAGAGTTTCCTCTTCGTTATTTAGAATATTTAGATGATGCCTTCATACTCTACAGCTTCTAATCCATCTCTACTGCATTCTGCACCCAGCCTTCCAGAAAGCCAGGCTTGCCTAGCCACTGACAAACATCATACTTCTTTCTCTTTCATTGAGAAGAACAACAAAAATTCCCAATGTTCACAACCAATGTTGACCACAATGCTTACATTCTCTTTATATTCCAGATGAGTTGTGACTTATAAGAATATGTTCAAAGTGGCTTTTGCTTTTAATTTTGTCAGTCTCTTGAGTGCAACATCTCAATAATAGTATTGCTGTTATTGCTCAAAGGTATCATTACAACTGGTTATAACTGCAGCTCCCCAAAATCAAAAAGCTACCTGAGTGCACTGCAGTGACTTCAGAGGGCACCATGGAATATTTTAAGTCACTGAAGGGACACTACAGTACTTAGTTGCAGGAAATGTGGATGCCACACAAACTACTAGCTCCAGTGAGTTGGTGGTTTCAACAGTAACTAACACTACATTTACTAGATGACACCATATTTTTGTGTAGCTGGGTATTCAGTTGTAACATAATCAAGTACTATGCAAAATTTAATTGTGGACCAAGAAATGAGGGTGGCATTGCCTAGTTTGAGTCCAAGGTTTGAGAAGTTATGCAGTGTGCAACAGGTATGCACATCCTATTAGTAAATAGCTGTGGTTATTTAATAATAAAATAAGAATAATATTTTTTCCATATGTGTGTATTATTTTTTCACATGACTACTAAAGTTGTTAGAACATAAATATATATTGACTTGTTTGGACATAAGCATTTAATAAATAATTTTTAGGTATTTATTTTGCCCTGGGGTCACCATGAATTGAAAAAGTTTGAGAACTTCTGCTCTAAAAGGTCCTAGTGTTGATATTGAGGTAATTTGAAATGTTTGAGTCTCTGTAAATAACATCTATGGAATATCTGCTTGTTTTATACCAGATTATTGATGCCCCAACATATCTAATTATTTAAAAAGTTGGACAACAGCAGGGAATGAAAATCTACTTAGAAATACCAGTGCTAAATGATTAAATGGCCTCCAACCTAAACTTAATAGATTCCTTGTTTAAATGATGGTTGTAAAGCTTATTTAAAGAATTGATCCCTTTTTTGAAGCCATATACTGAAGAGCTCTTATTCTATTTTAAAGCAAACAATGTACAAGAACCCTCTAGCCTTAGCATTCCTGACCTTGCCAAAACGCATCAGCAAGTGAACATCAACAGTGTCCCTCACAATCATCTCTCAGCAAGGGGTGTTTCCAGGCAAGCACCTTCAGGCAAAAAGTTTCATTGCTTTACACGCTTTCTCAGAAACCAGGTTTCCAGGATCCCAAGCATGGTGACAATGTCATGATGAAACCCATGGGAAGAAGTCATGGCTGGGTTTTATGTATCACTATCAAAGCCAAAAGAAGTGATTTTGGACTTTCTGGTGTAAAATTATTAAGCAGTTTCTTGATTATATAACACATTCAAATGCTTGAAATGCCCCTAATTTGATTTAGAATGTCCCCTATTACAATCACAATTCTGTACCAGTTGGTTGCAATATATGTGCTACAGGTAGTGATCAATTTTGATCATGTTTATCTTTTGCCTTTCTAGTTTATTTCTATCCACCTTTGTCTTTTGCTAAAAGCAACCTCAAATATATTGAGAAAAAGTAGAGTAATACATTCTGGTTAAAAAAAAATTATAGTGAAGCTTATTTGGACTTTCTTGAAGTAATTTAGCAATTTTGCCAACAACATTAGTTTCATGTCATTCAATATGTTCCTACATGGTCAGCAATAGTAGGTAGTAGCTGAACGATGGGACAACTTTTGGAGACCTGTCTTAATTATCTCCATTCACAATCAGCTAATGACCAACAGACAAATAAGAATATATCCTAGATGTTCCTTTGCCGGTAGCTAGTCTTCATTCATTATACCCTAAGAGGTTTCCCTTGTTCAAAGCCATGTGGCTGGAACAGATGGCCTGCATGTGTTATCTCCATCTCTATCAGCATTGAGGACATTTCTGTTGGGGTGACTTGACAGTAGCAGAGTCGTCAGGAGTCTCTACTCTACAGCCATCTGGCATTGATTTTTCAGCTATAACCCCTGAGGTTTCATGACCATGTCAACATGAAGAGAATAATAAGTCTCTGGCCACTGCAATTGCTGAAGTGAGCGACCAGAAACTTCTATGCCTACTAGTGTAATGCAAAGATAATCCTTTTGTTTGAGACGGAGTCTTGCTTTGTCTCCCAGGATGGAGTGCAGTGGCATGATCCCGACTCACTGCAATATCCACTTTCCAGGTTCAAGCAATTCTCCTGTCTTAGCCTCCTGAGTAGCTGGGACTACAGGTACATGCCACCACCCCCAGATAATTTTTGTATTTTTAGTAGAGACAGGCTTTCACCGTATTAGACAGGCTCGTCTCAAACTCCTGACCTTAGGTGATCCACCTACCTCAGCCTCCCAAAGTGCTGGGATTACAGACGTGAGCCACTCGCCCAGCCAGAGATAATCTTGAAACTGGTGCTGTCTCCATAATAGTCAAAATATTATGAGATTAAACTGAGAGCTTGCATTATGTTAATAGGATAATATCCAGACCCAAAGACCTAAGTGCAATTGTAGCTGTTGAACTTCATAGCAGTGAAAGCTTGATTAACTACAAATATCCTCACCTGAGTTTTATTGCATGTAAAATAGAAATAGTATAAATGCTTAAATCACAGAATGATTGGGAGACTAAATTGGGAAGTGGTATTCAAATGAGTTATAATTACCTAAGGGGAAAAGTGAGTAATCTGTTTGATTTTAGCATTTTTATTATGTTTAAGTTTCTGTTACTGTTTGATTGATTGTGAGTTACTAGTATCACGGTAATAGATCAAGAGCAGTTTTTCAATAGTAAAATCTTCTGTGGAAGGCGGGCTTGTTTGCCACCCCCTTAACACAACAGTCAAGTATGCATTTCCTTAAAAGTACTTTGGTAATTTGGAACGAAAAGCTGGTTTTTAGATTGCTTCAAATACTTCATACTTCTCATGAAGCTTTCCGTCATGACAGTGCTATCAACTTAACCTTCTTTTCTTCTAACCCTAAACATTTGACTTTTGGAAAATCTCTTTTCAATTTTAATTCCAATTTTTACTTCTATCTTTTTCTCTCAAAAGCTGAAAGATTTTTTTTTTTAGCTTTGTGTTTTTTGTAGTTGCTCTTAATTTGGTTTCATGGGTAGAATCACTTTCTTGATGAGTATTAGTAAACAAAAGCAAAGAGGGAGACATCCTGAATACTCAGAATTTCCTCTTTCCACTGCCTTCCTCTTAGACACACCACCCAGGGACAGATAGTTGCCTTATACAATTTCAGTAGAAAATGTCCAATCCTTATTTTTTTTAATCGCTTCAAGATTGACTCAGTCTGAGGCCTGCTTTGGATGCCACAGCACACCATTCTGTTCCTGTCAGGGTCTGGAAGAAAGGGAGTTTTTCCTGCCTGTCAGTTAATCCAAATCACTTGAATTACAGTCTTCTTTTATTGCTGACTCTGCCTGGCAGATGCAAAGACATTGATAAGAACTGATTTCCTGCAATTGAATGAAATGAAGGTGCTTCTGTAGTCTTAATATCAGCTTGGGCCCACTTTAGCTTTTGATTTAGTTTTGAGGAATGGTCTCTCTTTTACCATCACTGTGTCGGAGTATATTTTATTTTAAAATTTCAATCATGGAGAATTTCCTAACAGCAAGACTTGGCCAAATACTAAATAATTATTGGCCAAATACTAAATAATTATTTAAGAGAAGATTTACATACAAAAAAAAAAAAAACGGATATGTAGGGTTTTGGGTGTTTTCTCCCCCGGATGCCCAAGCAGTTTGAGATGCTGCTCATGTGACCCACTTGTCCCAGTTTGCTGGGGACTATCTCTGTTTTAGCATGGAAAGACCAGCAACCCAAGAAACCCTTCAACTGTGTGCAAACTGGGAGAGCTGGTCACCCAAGTGCTACCGAACAGTGCAATTGGTTTGGGCGATATTCTCCTTCTTTGAGATCAGAACTTTCCCTGAAATTGTTTCTACACAAAACTCCTTTCATAGACACGAGCTCTGCATTCTTTAAGTTCAACTTGCTTAATAGTGACTTGAGGTCAGAAAACTCTGGAAGTGCACCCTTCGTTTATAAAATGCTGTCTTTTTTCTAATTCTGACCATCCTATTTTTATCTCTTTTTCCTGTTATATTCATTTATAAGCTTTGCTTGAACTCTGTTTTTATGAATTCATTTGATTGGTTTTAACTTATGAAGTCAGTTCAAAGAGAGATAATAAATAATGCTATTTAAAATAATAACTACAGATTCCTCTCATAGTTGAGTTATGGATGATTTTATTTTTTTTCTTTTCTAAATCACACTGTGTATGTATTGTTTTACCAAAGGTATCTCCTAAAATCAATTTATAATTAGATTTTAAATAATTTAAATTCAATTTAATGTATAATGGTCACCAAAATCCATCTATAGGACCTCACCATTTCTGGTTAGCTCTGTCCGTGGAAACACACATGGGAAATTATCTAGATCTTCTGCCCAGAAAGACATTATGCCAGAAAAAAAGACACTGGTCAGGGTCCTAGAAATAAAGTAGAAAAGTTGGAGAATTGTGAAGCAAGTCAGCCATGTGACAAGCTGACAGGATCAGTTGAAGAATGAATGAGATTCAGGAACAAGATGACCAGAGGCAAAGTAGACTTTGGATGAATACAAAAGAATATCAGGAAAATAAGTATCAGAATGTTTTTATTGGACCAGGGAAGCTTTCATTCATTTATTGGTTCATTTATTCACTGGAAAAGGTTTAGTGCATGCTTTGTATGTGCCCACATTTATATTATTAACCAAAGGTATAAGAAAATCATTGCCCTTTGGGAATCTATATTCTAGTGTGGTCATGACAATACCTAGCAAATATGAATATAATAAGTATACTGTATTTTTCAAAATGGAAAGTGCTCTGAGTAAAAATAGAGTAGGCTTAGAGGCATCAAGAATATAGATAGGGTGGGTGGGAGAAGGATTGTAATATTAAATTACAGAGCAGTGAAAGATTCAACCTGTGAAAGTTCTTACAAGGGACCAAGATTACCTGTGGGAAACAGCGAATGAAAACAAGGACTTTGTAAAAATGTGCTGGGATTCAGAATGCTATTTGACATGTGACCTGTGAGACTTGGTAGTACGAAAAGGGGACAATGAGTTAATGTCAGCTGGATCCTGCCCAGTTTGGGCCTCTTTACCTTCAGATTTGTCTGTTCCTGTTTGCCTTTACTACAGATGAGATGAGCGAGGCAGAAGTGCTACGAGTTTCCAAAGTATTAAGGTTGAGAACTACAGAAAAGTTATTTTGTGTGGGCTAGCATTGTCCAGCAATGATTTCTGATTGTGATCTGGGGTTAGATATAACTCATTAAGGCATCTCCTAATAGTGCAACTAGATAAGAAAGGTTTCTATTTGTATCCTTTTCTCCAATATCAAATGCTGCTGAAAGACATTTTTAGTATTTTAACTAATGATTGACTTTATTGTATGTGTTATAGAGGTGAATGATAGACTTTAAGAGATTTTGAACTACATAGATAAATGAAGCCATTAAGCCAGTAATAACAAGAAAGCCCTTTGGGGAGAAATGTTATATTCCCAGTAACCCAGCATCCTATAATGTACAATATTTAAAGTTTTCTTTTTAAAAATGCAGTCTTTGAGTAAAACTCACTTCTGCAAAAAAGTGCAGAAAAGATAAGTGTCAGTGGATGAATGAATCAATGAAAGCAGAGGTGAATGTAATAATAACTACAAATCCTCATGCACTATGAAACCTTAGTCATAGATATGCTGTTGCTTTTTATTGAGAAAACTAAGTCTCCCAGAGGAGAAACATTATATAAATTGCACTGTTTAAAAATTGCTGTGTTCATTATGAGGAGCTTAATTATGGTCATTACTTACCAAAAAGAAAATCAAAGTCTTGTCGAAGAATTCATAATAATGAATGTTTCTCATTAAAAATTAATGAACAAATAGCTTATTCTGAAGGTTTGGAGTCTGTGGGAATATCATAATTTTCCTTTCTTGTTTAAAAGAATTAATATTCATGCAAATTAGATCCAAATTACTACAGTTTAGGTAGTTACTTAGTACTATAGAATATAGATTTGTTTATTACCCTGGAAGCCAATTATATTTGTCAACACAGGCTAGATTATGTTATGATAAACAAACCTTGAAATCTCACTGGTTTAATAAACAAGCTTTCTTTCTTACTCATGCAAAAAGCAGTGTAAGACAGAATGCCCGTCAAAGCAGCTCTCCTCTATACTGTGACTCTGCAAGCTGTGCTGCTTTCATTTTATACCTTGACCATTTCAACTTTCAGGATCACTATGGAACAAAGAGAGGTAGAAGGTTGTGCATTGGCTCCTGAATGCTTCAGCCTGAAGTAACACACATCACTTCTGTTCACAGCCCAGTGCCACCTGGTTTCGACGAACACAGCTGGGATATGTGAGTGAGCAGATGGATATTCAGTGAATAATAATGTGCCTACAACAGCAGTATCAAAACCAAAAGAAAAGTATTGGTGGAAAACATATAACCTACTAGGCAGGTACTGCTAGGATTATTTGCATAACACTGGGAGAAGGACAAGATCAGAATATTTCAACACACAACCAAAACCAGCTCTATATCTTGAAACAAAAAAGTAATTCATGAATCCATAAACGAGTAATATATTTGCCACTGGATCCATGTGACTGTAAAGGTACTGCAATAATTGTTCACAGCCAGAGCGGGACTGAACCATCAGTGCAAAAGACATTTCTCTAAGGAAATCCATCTCTCTAAGGAAAATGGAAGGAGCTGGTTCCTTGAATGTGGGGTTATAAATATCACAGGCAAAACCCCATTCTTCAGATGGATGTACTATTCTGTTAAAGTCTGAGGAATGTTCTCTTTTGGCCAGATTAATAAGGAAGAGAGTGCTTTGACTGGAAAGAAAAAGCTCTCCATTCTGAAGTCTTGTTTGAGAATGCACACAATTTAGCTTCACTTTCTTCTTCATCCCTGGGCTAAAATAGCAAATAAATGAAGGACTGGGTTAATTAAATGCATATTTTAACATCATTTATCTGGCACTGATTGGCTGAGGCCACTTACAGTAAAGCAAGGAATAGTTAATGCAAGTGTCGGCCGACTCCTAAAGGAGGTGACCTCAAGGTTATATAATTGTAGCGGTAATTTATTTAGCTTAAAATGAATGTGTTCTCAATTAGGTTGGTAGGCATTATAATAACACAAGAGGGATTTATATTTGCTTATGTCTTGGCTGTGAGGGTTTCGTTATTGGATTTGTTTGCCTATATTTAGTCCTCCAATTCATGATTCCTCCCAGTAAAGAGCAGGAAGTTTGTTCGTGCTGATTAATAGGGGCCCGGTCCTAATGTTGCCGATAGTTACCTAATCCCGCCAGAGGCAGCAAAGGAGCAGACACATAGCACAGATGCCACGAGACAGCATTATCTGGTGGGTTCTGCTCATGGGAACTGTTCCTCCCCCAATACAGACCCATCAGTGCCTTAAATTTGCCCCATAAATTGGTGCTTTATATGAAAATATTCTACCAATGGGGCACTTCTGAGTTTATTGCAGGATTTATCTTGCTGGAATTAATAGTTTTTATCCATACCACAATTCTTTTAATCTGGTGGTTTAAAAAAATGGTAAATCATGATGTTCTTTGCTTGAATTTGAACTCCTGACTTCGTTTAGATGGGAGAACTACAATGCCTTTACCATTCCTTGGTCAGATGTAGTAAAGACATTTTTAAAAAATAAACATGTGAATGGGTGATGCTTTACCCACCCCATCCACCCGGACCTCTGTGAATGTTTGCTTACTTGCACACATGCTAAGTGTGCAATTAGTCATTCTGTATGAATAAATATAATTATTATTATTTTCATTTATTTACAAGCTTGTCAGAGATGGGGAGCATTGGTCAATCACAAGGACCCATAGAGCCTGCCCTGGAAGTCCAGAGCTCAGCCAGTAGATGTCTCTGTTAGACTCACTACAGTGAAGTATTCATGCCCCCTTGGGAGGATGCCAGCCCTTTTGGGCTCAGTGTAGCCTGTTTGCTAAATCTATATTTTTGCCCAAATTTTAAAAATATAAAAAGAAAATCTGGTACTAGTTGTACCATACTTGTGTTCCAGTTTATACCATCAGCTTAAGAGCCTGGTTTCTATTTAGATGACCCAATGAGATTCAAGGGCCCACCCACTCTCCTGAGGAGAGAGGGTTACTCTCCCCTTTACCTCCCCCTACATAAAATATAACCCTATGTGCAACCTCCCTTCTCCAGGGAAACTGAAGCTAACACTCACCTCATTGTCTGCTGAGAGGCCGTCTGCTCTGCTATGCAGACTTTCACCAGAACAAATTTATGGTCCTTGGGAATAATACGGAGCTTTGTGTGTGTGTGTGTGATCTCTTATGCAACAGATTCAAGTAAGTGATCAAATCTGTGAAATGTGCTGGAGACGAAAACTGTCACCAAAGCAAGAAGGAAGGTGTATAGATGTGTTCTCAAAAGTAAAGAGTGCTCACCACCAACTCATTTTTGTTTGATCTACTTCAGTGGCTTTGCAACCCACAGAAGCATTTTCTTCAGGTATCTGTCAGAAGAGTATACGAGGCCTTTATATTTAAAGGTTACATAACCAAGTCACAATTACAAATATTCTTCTAATCTTAGGAAACACTGTCCAGTGGAAGGAAAATTGGCCCAGGCATTAGTAGACCTGTGTTCTATCACCAATTCCTTCTTTCATTCTCTGTGTGATTTTGAGTTACTTAACTTCCATGATCCTGTTTCGTTCTCTGTGAAAGGGGATAATGAGACTTACTTCTCAGGATTGTCCTGAGGCTTAAATATGATAATGCATATATAATCCTTCTGAATCATACTAAGTTACTGTTTATTCCTTTTCTCCTCCTTCTTTTCTCATTGATCAAATCAACAGGAAGGCTAAGAATACATTTTTTTAAATTGATAAGGGACTTAAGTAGCTCAAATGAAGCTTTGTGATTTTTTTTTTTTTTTTGAAAGAAAGGAAAAGAGAGGAAAGAAAGTGAGAGTGAAAGAAAGAAAAAAAAAGAATGTACGAGAGAAAGAAAGAGGAAGAAAAAGAGGGAGAGAGAACAGGATTCTTGTTCTACTGCCCAGGC